>JAUMHN010420865.1:0-13280 GCA_032360265.1 Heliamphora ciliata
CTTTTACAAAACTGTCTCGGAGAGTTCAAAATAAAAAAGATTTTCAAATCACAAGTATCCGAAGTGATCATGGTAGAGAATTTGAAAAAAAAATTTTTGAAAAGTTTTGTGATGAAAATGGTATTATCCAAAATTTCTCTACTCTTAGAACCCCTCAACAAAGTGGAGTTGTTGAGAGGAAAAATAGGACATTAAAAGAAATGGCTAGAATCATGCTCTGTGAAAATAATCTACCACGATACTTTTAGGCTGAGGCTGTCAATACCGCTTACTTTATCATAAATAGAGCTATGATAAGAGTTTCTCTCAAGAAAACTCCATATGAGCTATGGAATGGAAGAAAACCTAACATCAGTTATTTTTACGCTTTTGAATGCAAATGTTTTGTTTTAAACAACAACAAAGAACTTTTGGGCAAGTTCGACGCAAAATCTGATGAAGGTATTTTCTAGGATATTCTATATCTAGTAAAGCATATAGAGTATTCAACAAAAGGACCCTAGTTATTGAAGAATCTATACATGTTGTTTTTGATGAAGCTAACCTTGGATTTTCAAAGTAATTCTGTGAAGATAACCTTCTAGACATAGAAAAAGGTATGAAAGATATCTTTATCAAGGAAAAAGAAGAGCCAAATCAAGAGGAAGCTTCAAATTCATAACAAAACACAGTCCAACAGATAACAGAATCTGAAAATCTAAAAAATTCAGACTTACCTAAAGAGTGGAGGTATGCTCATGGTTACCCGAAAGATTTAATCATTGGTGATCCATCACAAGGTATCAAAACTCGTTCCTCTCTACATAATGTTTGTGGTAATTTAGCGTTTCTTTCCCAAAATGAACCAAAACATTTTAAGGAAGCCAAAAACGATGAATTTTGGATCTTGACCATGCAAGAAGAGCTAAATCAATTTGAAAAAAATAAAGTTTCGACTTTAGTCTCAAGACCTAAGGAACACTCTATCATCGGTACAAAATGGGTTTTTTAAATTAAAATAGATGAGAATGGAGTAGTTCTTAGAAACAAAGCTCGATTGGTAGCCCAAGGTTACAATCAAGAAGAAGGCATCAATTTTTATGAGACTTTTGCTCATGTGGCTAGGCTTTAAGCCATTAGGATGTTGCTTGCTTTGGCATACTTTAAAATTTTCAAACTCTTTCAAATGGATGTTAAAAGTGCCTTTTTAAATGGTTTTATCTCGGAGAAAGTTTATGTGAAACAACCTCCTAACTTTGAAAATTCAGATTTTTCAAACCATGTTTACAAACTTACCAAAGCTCTCTATGGTTTAAAGCAAGCACCTAGAGCTTGGTATGAAAGGCTTAATAAATTTTTGATTGAAAATGAGTTTTCAAGAGAAAAAATAGACACCACTCTTTTCATCAAGTCTCAAGGAAATGATATGCTAGTTGTACAAATTTATGTAGATGATATAATTTTTGGTGTAACTAACGAATCTCTTTGCAAAGACTTTGCTAAGTGTATGCAGGGAGAATTCGAGATGAGCATGATGGGTGAGCTCAACTATTTTCTCGGACTCCAAGTCAAACAAACTGAAGAAGGAATCTACATCAATCAAGCTAAGTACATGAGGGACATATTGAAGAGATTCGATATGCCAAAGGCGAAACCCATGGGAACTCCAATGTGCCCTACAACAAAGCTTGACAAAGATGAAGATGGCATAGCAGTGGATGAAAAGCGTTATAGAGGTATGATCGGATTTCTCTAATATTTAACTCATAGTCGTCCAGATATTATGTTTAGTGTGTGCATATGTGCTAAATTTCAATCAAATCCTAAAAATCACATGTGACTGCAGTTAAGCACATCTTTAGATACCTTTTAGGTACACAAAAGCTAGGATTATTTTATCCTAGAGGAATAGTCTTTAAATTATTTAGCTATTCGGATGTTGATTTTTCCAGATGCAAAGTAAATAAGAAAAACACAAGTGGTACTTATCAATTCCTAGGACACTCACTAATCTTTTGGTTTAGCAAGAAGAAAAACTCAGTGGCCTTGTCAACAGCCGAGACTGAGTATATTGCAGCTGGAAGTTGTTGTGCACAAGTTCTTTGGATGAAACAACAATTAGAGGACTATGGTTTTCACTTAGATCATATCCCTATTAAATGTGATAATACAAGTGCAATTAATATATTCAAGAACCCCATACAACACTCAAGAACCAAATACATAGAGATTAGACATCACTTTATAAGAGATCATGTGCAAAAAGGAAACATTGAACTTGAATTTATAGGCACAGATTACCAGTTAGCGGATATTTTCACAAAATCCTTAAATAAAGAAAGGATACACTATATAAGAAGAGAACTTGGTATGCTATGTGCTCCTAATTGATGATTTATTTGCCATACTAATCATGTCTTTTCATTGCTTTTCAAAGTATTTGATATTTTTTCTTGAATATGAAAATGTGTCGACACCACTTGAAAAAGTGTCGACACAAATGTGTGTAGTGTTGACACAAAACTGTATAGAAGTGGCACTGCGAGAAAAAGTGTCGACCCCTTTTTATTCAGTGTCAACACCAATTGGTTCCCTGACTCTCGGTAAATTTGTGTTGACACCAAGACATACTGGGTCGACTCAAATGGTCGAATATGTTGACACCAAATGAAAAATGTGTCGACACCATTTTCCATATTCGATACCCACACTCGATACGAAAAGCGTCGATACCAAATGAAATTTGTGTCGACACAAATCGTTATTTCTATAAAAAGACATATCAGTCCCACGAACAGTCACACCATTCCCGCTCTCTCTCTATAAAAATTATTTGTCTCCCGCACAGTTTCTTCTTCAAACCCTGTGTCGACCCTTCATCTCCTTCCCAAATCTAAATCCAAATCCTTCAAAATGTTGCCAAAAACGATGGGCAAAGAAGCAAAGAGGATCGGAGAAGAATCATCCTCGAGCCCTAGAACATCAAAGAGAAAGAAGACGACCAAGACGACGACGACAACAACGGTAACAACGATTCCTGAAAATATAAGCTCATCAGATGTAATCTCCTTTAAAACCTCCAAAATTCGTCAACTATACTACTCTTCTTTTGCAAATCGCAAAGTAGCGCCCGACGCGCTATAGATTTTAATTTCTTTGACTCCATTGAAATGAGATTCAAGGATCTCTTTTCAGACCTTGGGTGGAAAAGGCTCCTCCAAATCAAAGTACCGCACTATCCTACACTTGTCGAATCTTTTTACGCACATTTTCATATTTTACTGATTCCGACCACTACCATCACCACTTGGGTGAATGGTAAAGATATTGTTCTTACCCCCTCTTCATTGAATGAAATTTTGGACATCCCCCGAGAGTTATCTGTGTTTACCATAGCTAGAAACCTACTGAGGTTGAAGGTTTTTTCTTCTCCGAACCTGTTAAAAACACTTTTGAAAATGAGGACATCAACCTCACTAAGCCTTTAGAGGCTAATTCTTTGAAGCCTAAAATGCATCTGTTGCATCATATCGTCAACCACATTTTCTTTCCTCAAATGGGAAAATTTGGTGATGTCTCATACATGTACATTTTCATAATGTGGTGTATTCTTGTGAAGCAAAAGCTAGACCTAGGCTTTTTGTTCATATCTCATATGCTTCATTTTCACAGCAAGAAAAATTCCTCTCTTCCACATGGGATGTACCTCACACGTGTTTTTTTCCATTTTGGCGTAGATCTATCTGAAGAAAAGGTTGTTGCCTTTTTTAAATATGATTTGTATGGTAGCTCCTCCCTCAAACATATGCAAATTGCATATGTTGATGGTGTCTGGACTACTACTCGTCGAGGTACTCCTGCATCCACCAGAACACCTCCTTTTTCACCTCGAAGCACTTCATCTATTCCCATTGACCTTGATTCTCCACCCATTCCACCCGTTGACACCCCTGGTCCGTCACATTCTGCTACTCCTCCTCCCACATCTACATCTGTTCCCCCTGCTGCTCATGCATCATCCTCTTTTGCTCCAGTTCATGTTGACCTCTCAGAGGTTGTTTCCTTAATCAACTCTCTGTCTTCCAAAGTCACTCTTTTTCAAGCAAAAGTTGATCAGAATTTCTTTAATCTCAATCACACTATCTCCACCCTTTATGAGAAAGTCAAACACCTTGAGAAAACAAATCGAAGCCTACGCAAAGATGTGAAAAATGCCACTGATGCAAGGAGAGCCCTCTGCAAAACAAGTCAATTGCAATAAGACCATCCTTCATCAAGTGCGCAAGGAGTATGACTAAGGCATTGTCACTACGGTGCATGCCAACTCCCAGAAGGTGAAAGAGCACTTAAAATGGATCAAGGATGCTTAGGCAAATCATTTTAAGCCTAAAGAGACCAAAGAGCAAAAGGCCGCCAGACTTAAAAGGGAAGCTGACCTTGCATTGGCTGCACGCTACGAAGCCATGGCTGCGGCTGAAGCAAAGGATGAACGCTCTTGCGCAGCAAAAGAACGAGCCTCTGCTAGCAAGGAAAACGCTAAAGCGAAGGAGTTCAAATGCTTTATGGATGATCAGTAACAATTTTTTTTTGTTGATTCCAGAAGGAGAGAAAGAAACGAAGAGAAGGGGAGTGTGTATGTGAAGTGTAATGTGAAGGGGAGAATGAAGAAGAAGAACATACATTTCCTTAAGTTTTTCTTTTTGAAGGTGAAGTTGTAAAGGTTCAAACATACATTTTCCTTGGTTGGTTTACATGGGTTACTTTTTATTTATTTGGATGAATGGTTGGATGTTTAACCTTTTTTGATTAAATGAATGCCTATGCTCCTACTTATGTTTGATTATATCTTGTTCTTTTGCCTATGAATGTTGATGCATGGTTTGGCAATGAATACTTGTATTTGCTTTCGATATGTGTTGAATTTATCAATATGAAACACTTTATACATACTTCACATATTGCACAAATTTTTAATAAATTTAGAATGCTTCGTAATTATTTATTTCAAATCATATCAAATTTGTATGTTTTCTGATTCTTGAATGCCTAAGTCATTATAATTGCATATGTTGTTTAAGGTATATCGATAAGAGGAGAATCCTTGTTGAAAAGTATTTTTAAATGTTTTTTAGAAAATACTAATATGGTTGTAATCATCAAAAAAGAGGGAGATTGTTAGCCCAAGTGCTTTTTATTTTGATTTTGATGAATTTCATAATTCATTTTCTAAGAATAAATGGATTTAAAATAGATAATATTTTATATTTCCAAAAATGTAAGTGTTAACACATTTTGAATATTTAAGTTGATACTTTAGCCAAAAAAATGACTTATATCTCAAAAAGGTTCAAACACTTAAACATTCTTTAAAAAAGAAAATTTTGTGTTGATCTTGATTGAAAATTAAGTCAAAAAGAAGGCAAAGTATATTTGAAGCACATTAAGTGTGTCAGCACCTATTGATTAAATAGTTTGGCACTCTAACAGTTTCATAAAGCCATGTTTCAGGTATCAAAGTTAGTGTCGACACAAACAAGGTTTGTGTCAACACAAAAGGGTCGTGGCTCTTAATGACTCAAAAAGAGTCGACACAAATCAATTTTGTGTCGACACAAAAGTCATCCTCACTTTTGGTATCCAAAAGTTTGGGTCGATAAAAATAGAAATTATGTCGACACAAAACAACCGAGACCTCCTGCAGTTTTTTGGTGTCGACCCCAAGATAAAATGTGTCGACACAAAAGTCCTGAAACTGCCTGCAAATATTTTGTGTCGACACCAAAGAAGACATGAGTCGACACAAAGTGTCTTCTCTCAGATTCGAAAGTATATTTGAGGTGTCGACACCAATTAAAGATGAGTCGACACAAAAGAACTGAGGCTTCCTGTAGAAGTTAGTGTCGACACCAAGAGCAAGTTGAGTCGACACAAAGTGGTTCTTCCGGATGCTGAAGCTTCAAAGGAGTCGACACCAATTCTAAATGTGTCAACACCATGATGTTCGTAAGGTAGAGTGCTTAATTGTGTCGACTCCACAGAATATTTGTGTAGACCCAACCACTTAAGGGATCCTGCCCTAGACACTGTGTCGACACCAAAAGTAATTGTGTCGACACATGTGACGGAAATTCAAACTCGTGGCAGATCTCAATGGCTAGATTTTTTGCATTTATTGCTCCCACCTATCTCCAATGGTCATGAATGCACAAGAACTTATATAAGTAGTAACTTCTCAGCATTTAAGAAGGCTGGAGATTTGTATTTACTGTTCCTGTGGCGTTGGGATTTCGGGGTTATTTTGAAAAATATTCAAAAATAAGAAATTCAAAGAATGTTTAGAAAAATCTTTTAACACCTTGAAAACTAAATTTTGAAAATCCATTTTGTTGAAAATAGAGTCGCCACTTAGTTTTTGAGAAAAACTAAGAAAAACAAAAATGGCTACTGATCTTGAAAACGTTAACCAGAGAAAAAGGGGTTCGGGGGTTAAGGTACGAATCGAGAAAGGTGTTAGGCACCCCCGTTCGTCCAACCGTAAGGTTGGCCTCAACTATTCATCATTGGTTCTTTAATAAAATTTCTCAAATGCATGCACATAAAGAGAATGGGGACAAAGATAGAACATTTAAAATCAAATATGAAAATACATAAGATATGTACATAGTACTCCAAATTAGAGCAAATAAAAGGGGTGAAATCCTAAGTCCTAAGGCATGCAATTTTTAACTAAAGGATACATGGAATATTTTCTCATGCAATATTCACAAAAATAATCCCAAACTATCATGATTCAAATGAAAGAACAAAATAAGCTAAAGCATCCTAAAATTACTAAACATGGATTGCTACAAAATATGCCAAACAATTGTGAAATAAAGTGATCAAACCCTAAACTAATATGTATAATATGCATGTTATCAAATTATCTAAAAATATATGCAAAGCATGTAAAAAGTCTTATGCTAAAAACTAACCAAAACAATCTAATAACAAATATTTTGTATTAATAAGCAAATATTTGAAATTTTAATTTGAAGAAGAAAGGAATGAAAGAAAGCTTACAAAATGCTAGTTAAGCCAAAAATAAAATGTTAAAAAATACTTATTTCAACTACTTAAAAAAATACAATTTACATTTTATGTTTTTAAACAAAGTAAAGAAAAATAATACAAATGAGATAAACCAAAAAGTTCTAAAAAAATAAAGATTATACTACCATTTAGAAGAAAAATGAGAACTAACATAAATGGCTTTTTTTTATGATTTTTGGGTTTTAATAAAAAAAAGACCAAGAAAAATAAGATAAATACTAAGAAAAGAAAATCAAGCTATAGAAAATGAAACTTTTTTATTAGAATAAAGCTAATAATAAAAAAAGAATAGAATGCTTAGAGAGAAAAATTATACTATTATTAAAAGAAAATAAAAGCTAACAAAGGAAAATTAGATTAATTCTAGTGAAGGAACTTTTAAACTAATATTAAAGAGAAAGCAAAGAAAATGTAACATTAGTATTAAAGAAAATAAAATGAATAATAAAAGGAAATAAAATGCTATAGAAAAAAAAAGAAGAGAAAATGAAAAAATGAAAACTAGAACATTAAACTAAGATTACAAGAAAGAAATGACTAATGCATTGAAAAAAAATTACATTAAGATAAAAAAAAATAAAACATGAAAAATAAAATAAAACTACATTATAAGAAAAAGAAAAAAGAAAATGCTAAGGAAATTACATTACTATTAAATGAAAGCTAAGAACGAAAATTGAGCATTCAATTAATGGTATAAGAAAAGAAAATAAAATGATATGCTAATAAACGAAAATTAAACTAATTAAAAGAAAATGAATGTAATTAACGCTAGAATATTAAATTAAAGAAAAAATAAAAGAAACAAAGTACTAATAAAAAAATAACTAAATTAACATTAAGGAAAAATTAGCAATTAAATGGATGCAATATTGGCAATTACAACCATTTTTATATAAGTGCTTTGATTATAACAATTAACAACATTATCAAGTTGTAATTACTAGAGATATATTAGCACTATTTTAACGAATTAATTGAATGTAACAAGATATTAAAACGAAATTAAAAGGAAATAACCTATAAATGAAATTAACATTAAATAGCCTAACTACATTAAACAACAAACTACAAACTACATTACATATGTTAAATGAAATTGACTATAAATGAAATTGAAGAATTTGAAAATGAATATTAACCCGATTACCCAAGAGAGAGAAATGGAGTTTAGTAAGATTGGGGGTCCAAATGAGGTCTCTAGATTGTCGGGGAATCCTCAAGTTGGTGGAATGAGCTTCAATTGTCCAATACTCGGGTGATGATCCAAGTAAGGCTTTAAGGTAGACGTCGGAAGCTTGGTATTTCAGTAAAGTTTCAGCGTCGGGGCCCAGAATTGCTCATCAATTTGGCAGAATTCCTCTTACTAAACCACTCTATATTTTTCTGTCCTTGAAAACGTACTAGGGGTATGGTATTTATAGAGTGTATCAGCCAATGAGATGCTGCCATGTTTAAGGGACACGTCAGGCCATTTGGAGTAAGCGGTCGCCACAATGCAAGTTGGTAGGATCCAAAAAGTTCTATGGCGGTCTCTAGAATGAAAGGTGGCGGTCGCAACTTAGGGTTAGGGTTTCTACAAAGTTCTATGGCGATCGCCATGATGAGATTTGGCGGTCGCCTTACTTAGGTGTTTCGTTGGTTTGAAGGTTTCAGGTTCAAATACCGAGCTTGGATCACTTTTCGAGAATTGTACCGAGGCACTATTCCACTTATTTTCATCATCGAATTCACCTAAGATTGGGCGGGGTCAAATTGGGGTGTCTACAGTTGCCCCTCTTTGATATAATTTGAATTGCAACGCATGAAGCAGGTTATATCAAAGACCTAGAGGCAACAACCATTTGACCGAGTCGTCAACCTTAGTCCACAAACATACAAGCATACATATGAAGTTGGTCGTACTCAAATTTTTATTGAGCTGCCTACGTACTCCATTTTGCTAGGGATCAGACCAGAACGTAGTTCACGGGAAAAAATGCCAGATGCAATGATAAGAGATACGATGCATAACACGTATAGTGTAATGCAGATATAACGCGAGTCAGTTTAGGGTCATGAAGAGGAGCGAGTCAGTTTAGGGTCATGAGGAGGACCGATAGGTTAGTTTAAGATCCTGAGGAGGACCAAAGTCTATTTAAGGTCGTGAGGAGGACCGATAAGTCAGTTTAGGGTCATGTGGAGGACCGATAAGTTAGTTTAGGGTCATAAGGAGGACCGATAAGTCAGTTTAAGGTCGCGAGGAGGACCGAGTTAGTTTAGGGTTAGTTTAGGGTCATGAAGAGGACTAATAAGTCAGTTTAAGGTCACAAGGAGGACCGAGTTAGATTAGGGTCATGAGGAGGACCGAGTCAGTTTAGGGTCATGAGGAGGGCCGACGAGTCAGTTTAAGGTTATGAGGAGGCCCGAGTCAGTTTAGGGTCATGAGGAGGATCGATAAGTCAGTTTAAGGTCATGAGGAGGACCGATAAGTCAGTTTAAGGTCATGAGGAGGACCGAGTGAGTTTAGGGTCATGAGGAGGACCGATAAGTTAGTTTAAGGTCGTGAGGAGGACCGAGTCAATTTAGGGTCATAAGGCGGACCGACGAGTCAGTTTAAGATTTTGAGGAGGATCGAGTCAGTTTAGGGTCATGAGGAGGACCGAGTCAGTTTAGGGTCATGAGCAGTACCGATGAGTCAGTTTAAGGTCATGAGGAGGACCGAGTCAATTTAGGGTCATGAGGTGGACCGGAAGTCAGTTTAAGGTCTTGAGGAGGACCGAGTCAGTTTAGGGTTATGAGTAGGACCGATAAGTCAGTTTAAGGTCGTGAGGAGGACCGAGTCAGTTTAGGATCATGAGGAGGACCGATAAGTCAGTTTAAGGTCGTTAGGAGGGCCGAGTCAGTTTAGGGTCATGAGGAGAACTGATAAGTCAGTTTAAGGTCCTAAGGAGGACCGAGTCAGTTTAGGGTCATGAGGAGGACCGACGAGTTTAAGGTCATGAGAAGAACCGAGTCAGTTTAAGGTTCTGAGGAGGACCGATAAGTCAGTTTAAGTTCATGAGGAGGACCGATAAGTCAAATATCGAACTAATAGGTTGAGTTAAAACCTAAAAATTCAGAACAGGAAGCGAGAATAATTACTGCTTAGAATTAAATTTATCGAGAAGAAAACTGTGAATTAATAGGTCGAGTTATGACCAAAAAATTCGAGATGAGAAATGAGATAAAAATAATTTAAAAACCAAATCACGGCATAAAAAATTAACTTTATGGGGAGAAGAAAATACCTCACACAGAATTTTCTTGAAGTCAAAGCTCTAAGAGTTGTTTTTAGAAACAAAACATGCACACAAAATAAACGTCAAAATTTTATGTTTTCTGAAAATTATTTTTGCTAAAGAAAATTATTTAATGAATAAAATAATATGCATAATAGTAATAATAATAATAAAACAAAACACTCATTCAAAATGCTGCCCAAATAGCCCCTGAGAACCCTAAAACGTCATAATGGCGAACTGATACGGGGCTGCCAACTTTGGAGTTGGCGGTCGCCGTGATGGGATTGACGTGATGATTGACAAATCAGCGGACGCCAGGACGGAACCCATCTGACATGGTGGCCGCCGGGTAATAACCCCTACGACATGGCAGGTGCCATGTGTCGTTTGGACAACATGACGGTCGCCACTTAGCGCCATGTGTCGTTTAGAGAACCTGACAGACACTCACTCTAGAAGTGGCGACCGCCATCTTGAGACGTGTACCAGGCCCTTTAAGGCACGCGGGCTAGCTCATTTGCTCATATCTCTTTCTCTCTCTAGCCACTCATTCTCTCCCAGACTCTCTCTCGTTTCTCCTTAGCTTTCCCTTGCTTTCCAATCTTTCGTGCCTCTTTGCTTCCACATTCGTACGATGTTTACCCTTATGTTTGTGATCCCATTCCTCTTCATGGCGGGCCAGGGCCAGGGAGATGAGGATTTAGGAGCACGACAGGGCTCCTCTGCTACTGGGAGCTCCTCTATGGGTCTCCTTCCTACCAGTGGGGTCACTTCTACGCAACCCACTACTGCGATGGATGCCCTCGTGGTTGAGGTTGAGCGTGCTTCTCGTTGTGTTGCTGAGGAGGAGGCACGAGCAGCTGTTGAGGCACAGGCGGCTGCGGATGTTGCTGCTGAGGCAGCGATGGCTGACTTTTTGGATCCTGACGCGTGAGAGGGCCATCCGGTGCCCTTTGGCCCTCATACATACACTCCACTACCTCATCGCGTAGTTCCACGTGGGATGAGGCGCTACGAGCCTCCAGATGATGTCGTTGCTATTGACCTTCTGCCGGAGCCTGACCATCATATGTCTCGTCGGCGCCCAGCGGTAATTTTTCCAAACTTGCTGTTTAAATACCAAAACATGTTGTATGATATGACAAACATAGATGCATGCCTAGGATCCCCTCAGATGTGTTGTGATATGATGAAGATGATGATGGTATGAATGATGATTATGATATTGATGATTTATTTTAATGAATGATTTTGGTGATGTGGATGATGATTGGGATTTTGAACTTAGCTTAGGTACCTATGCAAAAGAGATTAAAACAGTAGGGACACTTAGGTTTGAACAAACGAAGAAAGGGGTAATTATTTTTAGAGTAAAAAGGTTTGAATTATTTTTTGATTTTAGGAAAATATAAGAAAATTAAGGGAAAAAATTTTGTTTTCTATTTTTGGGGAAAATTTTCAAAAATTGTAGAATTTTAGAGGGAATTTTGTCAAAAATCCTAAAATTTGGGGCAAAATTATTACTATTATTATTTTTGTTTTTTTTTTAGAAAATCCTAAAAAAATTTGGAAAAGTTTATTAAAACAACTCTGAAAGTTCTAAAAATTTGAGAAAATTTTAAAAAATCTTAGAATTTTGAGAAAAATGTTTAGAAAATAATGAAAAATTTAAAAAATTTTTA
This sequence comes from Heliamphora ciliata, assembly GCA_032360265.1. NCBI lineage: Eukaryota > Viridiplantae > Streptophyta > Magnoliopsida > Ericales > Sarraceniaceae > Heliamphora > Heliamphora ciliata. The sequence continues at coordinate 12,017 of JAUMHN010420865.1, forward strand.
GAAAATTTCGTAAATTTGAGAAATTTTTTTAAGACAATATTAGAAAATATTAGAACTTTCAAGAAGATTTGTGTGTGTGGTTTTTTTTTTTTTTGGAAAGAAAGGTTGACATAAAATGATAAAATTTCGCCTGATGCGCCAGGACTTAGGATCACTAGGATATGCATAAATCACTAACCTAGGGTTAGGGGGCCTAGCTTTTTAGGGCTTGAAAAGATTCGAAGGACCATTACTTAGGGTTTGAATGATTTGCTTGATTTATTAGGGTTATTCGCTGCATGTGTCATGTGTTTGATCTACTTTTTATGTATAATTTGTTTCCCTTTTCTTTACAGGCTGGTTACTATGTTCGAGGTTTCGGGGGTTCTGTCTCTGGGGAGGTGTTGGAGTGGTATGATGCCCTCCCTGCTCCCAGCCGGGCTTATATTGATGTCTCTGACTTTGCTCGCTTCATATCCTTATTGGATAGGACGAGCAACGACCGGGTCTGGCTGACGGCCCTGGCGGAGCGGTGGTGGGATACCACCAATACCTTCCACTTCACCACATTTGAGGCTACTCTGACGCCTCTGGACTTCGCGCTGATCACTGGTATCCGGGTGGACAGTGCCCTTGTTCCATTTGATCCCACCATTGCGCAGTCTACTGATGCCCTGATGTACTTCCTCGGGGCCATTCCAACGCAGATGGACAGAGATCGTGTCCGATAATAAGGCTTTCACGATCCATTTTCAAATTATCTTTTCGTGTTTAAATGCGTAACAAATAAAATTTAATAAATGTACAGTTTTTCTTCAAACTTTTCAGCTAAGGTAGTAATTAAAAGAATTTATTTATTTTATTTTTTGTTTTATATTTTTTGAAAAATAATAATTTATTTTAATTAAATATTTTTTCATTTAATTAATTTAAAATCTGAAATTAATTGTCACGTTTTTTTCCAAGATATCTGATTTAAGAAAAATCATCATAAAGGTGATATTTTGTCAAAAATAAAATATCTAAAATTTTTTTATTTAATTAAAATTAATTAATGAAAAAAAACTTAATTTTATTTTCCATTACAAAATATTTTAATTAAAACCAAATTTTTGAATTAATTAAATTAACAGGTGTAGACACCCCAATTTTACCCCGCCTAATCGTAGGCGAATCCGATGATGAAAACAGGTGGAATAGTGCCTCAATACGATCCTCGGGAGGTGATCCAAGCTCGGTATTTGAACCCAGTCATCAAAAACCTTCAAAACTAATGAAATTGTAC
>JAUMHN010420875.1:0-13280 GCA_032360265.1 Heliamphora ciliata
TGATATACATACATTTCTCATAAAGATTCTCATAAAATAGAAAACTAATTTTATTAAAATAAAATTAAATACTAAAACATGGTTTTCAGTATACCAACTCTAACAGGGCGGTGGGTTCAGATTAGATTTTGAGGTTAACAGGGCGATTATTTGTGCCAGAGTCGTGCTGTGCTGAGGTGCTACATGAGTTTCATCATTCACGTCTTGCAGTGCATCAAGGAGGCACGAAGATGTACCACGATTTATGCCGTCAATTCTAGTGGACAGGAATGAAGAGGGATGTGATCCGATTTGTGTCTCGGTGTCTTACATGTCAGCTGGTAAAGGTGGAACACCAGAGACCAGCAGGATTGCTACAACCATTGTTTATATCAGAGTGGAAGTGGGATAATGTCACGATGGATTTTGTATCAGGACTTCCACGATCACCGAAGGGAAATGATGTTGTTTGGGTTGTGATTGATAGGTTGACGAAGTCTGCACACTTCCTCCCTATTCGAGTGAGAGATCTAGTGGACAGGTTGAGTAGAATGTACATCCAGGAGATAGTTCGACTACACGGAGTACCGGTGACTATTGTTTCTGATCGAGACCCACACTTTACATCGCGCTTTTGGCAGAGTCTTCAGGTGGCCTTGGGTACTAGCTTGACTTTCAGCACAGCTTTTCACCCACAGATCGATGGTCAGTTTGAGAGGACCATCTAGATTTTGGAGGACATGTTGAGAGCTTGTGTGCTTTGATTTCTGGGGTTCTTGAGAAGATCATCTATCATTGGCAGAGTTTGCATACAACAACAATTACCAGTCCAGTATTGGGATGGCACCGTATGAGGCTCTATATGGTAGGCCGTGTAGATCGCCGGTATGTTGGACAGAGGTGGGTGAGACCACTATTTTAGGACCCGACTTAGTACGGGAGACTACGGAGCAGATTGTAGTGATTCGTCAGCGTCTGGTGATAGCTCAAAGCTGCTAGAAGAGTTATGCAGATCAGAGGAGGAGACCTTTGGAGTTTGTAGTGGGAGATCACGTGTTTTTGAAGGTCTCACCACACAGAGGGTTGATGAGGTTTGGCTATAGCGGGAAGCTATCACCACGTTTTATTGGGCCATTTGAGATCCTAGAAAGGATTGGCATAGTAGCATACCGCCTGGCATTGCCACCTCAGTTAGCATCTATGCACAACGTCTTTCAAGTTTCTATGCTTCAGAGGTATGAGCTTGATCATTCGCATGTGTTAGATTAGGCTGAGCTACGGGTTGATGAAGATATCACGTACGAGGAGCGTCCAGTGAAGATCCTAGATACGAAGGAGCGAGTGTTACGGGGGAGAACGATTGCTTATGTCAAGGTTTAGTGGCTTCATCACGAGGTTGAGGAAGCGACTTGGGAGCTTGAGTCTGGGATTTGTGCGAGATACCCAGAGTTGTTCACCTCGTGACCTTGTAGTGAGTTTCGGGGGCAAAATTTCTTAAGCGGGGAGAGTTGTGAGACCCTGTAACGCTTTATTCTTTATATATATACATATTGACGTGTTTCTTTCATGTTATGTATATCATCGATGCATGATTTATGCTTTAGAGTTGTAGAACAGCATGTGTAGATGTGTTTTACGCTTTCTCGGACCTTGTCTAGGCTTATTAGGATGGTTTGTGGGCTGTAAAATCGAAGCATAAACCAGTACGCTTCTTCCCTAAGGTTTGGTCGACTGGAGGGGTTGGCCCAGTCGACTGAACCTAGTTTTTTCAGTTTGGTCGACTGAATTAGGGAGTTCGGTCGACTGGGCAGTGGCGGTTTAAGAGTTCTGGAGTTTTGGAACTCCTTCAGTCGACTGAAGGGACCACTTCAGTCGATTAGACAGTGGTTTTCGACAAGCCTATAAGTATTCTAGGGGCTGTGACGTTTGGGAAAAAGCTTTTTTTTTCATTCTCTCTGCCTTCTCTCTACAATTTTGAGTTGACTGAGCCTAGTTTTCCACGATTAGCTTGTGGATCCCTGCTATTCACCCTACTAGCTTCGTGTTCGACCGATTAGATTATTTTTCCGACGTGGTTCGAATTTTGAGGCTTTGAGTTTCGACTCACCGAGGTAGGATCCTAGACTATATTGTCTTTAAAGGGTGCTACGTGCAATTTTATGCTTTTTTACTAGTTAAAAATACCTACATAGCATATTGTATGTTTTAAACCATATTTATAAGAATAGAAAGCTTGTTTTATGCTTTTCTTAGTATATTACATGTGAGGGGCCGTATGGGTTTGGTGAGAGGAACCTTTGGGGTTGGACTCACGGTGTTGCGGGTTTGGTGAGAGGAACCTTGATGGGTTAGACTCACGCGTGTGTTTTTGGTTTTGATGTGATAATCAAAAAGGACTGTATGATTCTCAAATCTTGTTAACTTAGGCACAAGTTGCTCCTCGGTGAAAGACCAAAAAATTACGCAGAATAGATTTCTCTGCCCGCCAGCTAGTAAACTGGGAAAGGATGCAGATCGTGTCGAGGTATAGAAGGTTCCGTTACTCCATGGGACCTGTATGGCCAGGTGGATGGTAGCGTTACTTGGGTTTATATGCCCGATCGATGTCGGTGCCTAAATTTTGAGACCACGAGATGGTAGAATCACTTGGGTGTGATAGTGATTTGTGTGTGTGCGTGCGTGTGTACGCATTGATAATTTGGGATTTTCTGTGGTAAAACCTTTTACTTTATGCTATGTGATTGCATATCTTGCTTTACTGCATCATTAGTCTGTTTCTATTGGGCATTGGCTCACGTAGTGGAATTTGTTAAAACCTTTCTTAGGTGTTGATGATCATGAGGAGTTGATCTAGTTGTGCCGTGGTGGTTGGAAGACTAGTATATAGTTTTCCATTTTATTATAAGACCATGTAGCTAGATATACGTCACCTGTTTCTGAATGCATGTTTTGTAAGCCTTGAGGCTGTATATTATAACTGTATGAGCAGGTTGCATGTAATCCTGAGAGTGAACTTGGTGTACTCTTTTATTCCAACACTATATTATTTTGGTTGGTTATTTATCAGTAAAAATCCTATCTTTTATAAACTGGTGGTTTGCTGGGTGTTTCACGTGACCTTGGATTTTTGGGCGTGACACTGAATTCTGGTTTTATGGTTTCAGAAGGAAAATTTAAACTTCAATTACTATGGGAGAAATCATTATGCTTGTATGGTTATGTATATCAACTTATGCCTCATCTAGAAAAGATTGAACTGCATACTATTAATTTTATTTTCCTATAATTCTGAAGGTTGTGAAATTGTGTTTGAGAAACAACAGCTCTTTAATATACAGAATGCACTTATGCATGTTGGGCCCTCTCATATCTTTCAGATGGTACAAATGATAAAATTCAAGTTGTTATTGAAGCAGATGTATGCCCTCGGCTCGCTGAGCTTTTACTGTGAGTATATCAATTTCATTTTATATGATAGTTAGTACATGTAGTTGTGTACTGCTTCTATGTTCTTCATCGTTTGTGTCTTAAATTGTAGCTTTTTGAATTTCAGTCACCCATCCTCTTCATTTTTACAGTAATTACTTATTTTTTCAATTTTTGAGCAACTTACTTACTATAGTTTTTTGTTTCCCGCTAATTCTATCTTGTGAATTGGACTGACTTGCAGATTCCAGAGTGTGGCTAGTATTGTTCTTCTCAACACTGGTTCAAGTGATAGATTTGTTGGAATTGCTACTCCTTTCTTTAACAAAAATTCTCTCAGTTTGTATTGTGACAAATTTTAAATTATTAAGCATTTTTTAATTTAGTACAATTGATTAAAAGATTATTGAGTGTCATATGAATATATTTCTTTAAAATTTTAATAAATTCTTTCATTACAGTCATTGTAATTTGTTTTGTTATCTTGTGTTTAGAACCTGAAATTCATTCTGTTGAAAACACTCTTTTATAGTTGGCTTTTATGTTTCACGTTTATGCTTTGTGGATATGATAGAACTAAATATATAGAAACTTAGATTTGAAACTAGTTAGAATTAGTGAGTCATAAATTGTATTTGTTGATAGAACTATCATAGGTGAAAAAAGACTCGAAATAATATTACGTGCGTCCTGGTGCGCAGTGATTATTTTTAATCACACTTTTTTATCACTTTTTTAGTTTTTATCACGCATAAAAAGTGTGGTCGATAATGCGAAATCAACTTAACAATCACACTAATTTCATTTGTAATCACGCTTTGAGTTATTTTTAATCACGCTTTGGGGTATGTTTAATCACACTTTTCGATTTTTATCACACACAAAAAGTGTGGTCAATAATGTAAGACTGTGATGTTTTAGTTTTAATAATCACACTAGTTTTATTTTTAATCACGTTTTTTGTGTAAATAATCACGCGCAAAAAGTGATATCGAAAATATCGACTTTAGATTACACCCCCATAAACCACGTTTGAAAAAGCGTGATTATAACCTTATAATCACACGTATAAAGCGTGATGTTTTAACTGTTTTCTAGTAGTAATTCCAATAAACTATGAGATGGATGAGATCTTTAACCAATTTTCCCAAACCTTGCAATTAAACTAATAACTTGACTTTCCAACCATAAAACATGTTACTTGAAATTAAATTAAGAATATTAAAACTAACCAAGTCTCAACGAAAACTTGAATTAGATTATGGTTTTGGCTCACTAATTCACAAACCTTCAAGTTATTTAGTTTAGTTACCATTTAGGTGTTCCAAATTCATAATACTCTTCAATTAGTACTCGGAAGCCAAGTGAATTTAATTAAAATTTAGTTAAAGCATTGGTTGTCCTCCCATAAGTTTATGGTTTCATATGATTAATTACCAAAATCAACACAAGTCATATCAAAGCACCAACATTAGAATATTTAGACTCATGGTTCTCATTTCGTTTACAGGGGATCAATCCACATTTCCACCAATCTCTCAAAATTCAATTCATCATGCCAACATTTGCTATCTTATTATATTTAAATGGACATAGCCAATTGGTATAATATTTCAAGAGTATAACTTAAAACTAAAAGGTTCATATAATTTACTCATATAACTGCCAAAGTCTATGGGATTCAACCCTCGTGACCATATAAAGCTAAGTTTATATCCAAAGTCTTCCTAAAATGTTCAAATTACCTCTTTGATATAATCTAAGATTTTATCTCAAAACCCCCGAACTTCTTTATGTAAACCCTTGAAATCATTCTAATTTTTTTCTTCAATAATTAACATGTCTTTCACCCCCTCATATTAGTTATAATCCTCTAATTCTCGTAAATTTTCAAGAATCAACGTTGTGTGACCACTTGGGCAAGAGTTTTGTTCACAAACTTTCAAATCGTAGAATTAAACTCTCAATCCAAACCTGGATCCACATTATATCAAGTCGACGCTTAAGCATGCATTCGAATTGCCCAATATCAATACCTTAACCTCCAAATTATGATTTATACACAAAGTTTTTGATATTTTAAAACTTATTACCAATCTAACTCATAAATTAATTCCAACATTTAAAATATCACAAACCCACCACATTACCGCCATCCAACTAATTCAATCAAGATTCAAGGTAATTAATTAAAACCCCCTCAAACTACGAATTATTCAGTTATATAACTCATACAACCCATTGAATGCTTTAATTTCTTCTCCATACCCATTTAACTAAGAACACAACTAAGAAAATCATAAATCTAACTAGAGTTTGAGTAACTTCCAAATTTTCTTTGAGTTTCAAAGGGGTTTTGATAAGAATGAACTCATATCATTATAAATCATCAAAGTTTAGTTAATATCCTACCTCGTAGAAGCAAAATTCCTAATTTTTGGAATCATAGGTTTCGGTCGCCACCACCACAAGCTTCTCCACGCATCGCCAGCCGCATCGCCAGCCAACCCCATGACGTCGCCAACCTGTCATCACGCCACCGGTGTCTTCCCTAGCATCCCTCTCTCTCTCTCGAGTCTCACAACAGCGGAAGAAGAAGGGAATAAAATGAAGAAAAATATGAAGGAGCGGCGGGAAAGGGACCTTCGGGTCTCTCTGTTTTCTTTTCATGATACACCTCAACTTTGGCTGATATGTAATGTGTTTTTTTTTTTTTTCTTTCTTATTCTCAAATTTTTTAGAAAATTCAACTTTTTTTTAGCTAATATTCTAGAATCTCCCAAATTAAACCAACACTATAATTTGTTATTACATTTTTACTCCACATTAGCCAATTTATCCTCAATTTGATTTTAATTAAGTCTAAATTAAATTTTCAGAACCCACAAAATAAATCACAAAATGTTCCCGGTTAATTTTAATTATGTTAAAATGATTAATCAATTAAAAAAGAACGTACTAGGTCGCTACATGTTTTGCCTTTGAGGTTTTCAAATGGAACGAGAAAAAGTTTAAGTGTTGAACTTTCAAGAATGGTGTTCTGAAAAAGGGTCTAGAGTCAGACTGCTTGACGAACTACTTGAGCAGTCTACCGAGCGGTCATGAAAAATATTCTATTTTTGTGTTTTGAGTGAAAAATCAACGGGCTTGCAAAGACCGTTTGAGCGGTCTTTTGACCGATCGAGCAGTCTAGGCAATTTTTAAAATTTTTTTTTTTGTTTTAAAGATTGGTTCTTGAGAACTGTGACCTTTTTCTTTTGGGCTACTCTTTTACATAAAATAAACTCTAGAAAGTGCATTTTTCAAAAGTTTTAAGCTTGCTTTCATTTACGTTCTTGGACCCGTATGGCACAGGTGGTTTTGATGGAACTTGGAATCATAAAACGGGTTTCTCTTGGTTGGTTTTCGTGTGACCCGAGTTTCGGGACGTGACAACCAATGAAAATTTTCCTTTTTCAAGTTTAACTTAAAAATTTATTATTATAAGTTTAATTCATTAGTTTATAATACATAAACTAATAAATTATTAGATATAAACTTATATAGTATAATAAATTTTTAATTTTTAATTTTTTAAGTTAATATATTAATTATTACTAATAAAATAGTAAACTACTATTATATTATAAATTTATAAACTAAATAATTATAACAGTAATAAAAATATAAATATATATAACAAATTAAATATAAAAAAATGCAAAAAATTCAAAATCCGCTCAAAACCCACCCAAAGCTCGGGCTTGAGGCCCGAGGTTGAGGCCCTAATCCGAGCCCAGTACTTCTAGGGCCTAGATCGGCCCCCGAACAAAAAAGCCTGACTCAACCCAAAATTTGACGCGAGCCTGTTGGGCTTGAATCGAGCTTGGTCCGCTCAAACCACAACTGAGTCGAGTCAAGCCAAAATTACATCTCTGGCATGGACGGATACAATTGATGGTGTAAACCGTGAAAATTTTCCTTTTTCAATGTGAAAATAAGTTCTTGTTTGGCATTTATAATTTTTTAAATGGTAGTAATTGACATCTCAAAAAGATTCATTTTTTTATTTTTAAAAAATATACACATTTTAAAAATATTAATTTTTAAAAAATAAAATGACTATAATATCTTTAATAAAATAATTAATTCTACTTTTTAGAATAATTTTTTTACCAATATTTTAAATACTATATTTTAAAACAAAATTTTTTTAAATATTTTATAGTTTTAATAAAAAACAAAAAAATATCCTAAATAATTTATTTTAAATAATTTAATTTTTTTATTTTTTTTAAAAAAAGTTAATTCCATTAAGAACTATTTTTTTTTTTTTTTTTTTTAAGACGTACCAAGCTAGAAAGAACAGCTAAAGCGACCGGTAGAGTGCAGCAACAGGTGTCATCTTCTTGCAATGGCAGGTAGATCCAGGTGGAACTATGGCAGCCATTTTTACAGAACTCTCTCTTTTTTTTCTCTCTCTCTCTCTCTCTCTCTCTCTCTCTCATGGTTACTCCAGTACTGAAAAATAGAACGCCATCCCATCTCAGTCACCGGTTCTGGTACACCACCACCACCCCGACCGCCGCCGACCACCATGGATGAGGAAGAGAAGGAAGACTCCTACTCCTACCTCCCAATACCGAACCCCTCGCTCTTGACCACAAAACTCATATCTTTCCAATCAGACATCATCCACAACTTCTTCGTCACTCTCTTATCTCCCATCTCCGCTCTTCTCTCCCTGCTTTCCGAGCCCTTTTACCAGGCCGAAGAGGCGAAAGAGAACGTCGAATCGGCGGTGCATGCAGCCGCCGGAGTCCCCGCCAAGGTTGCGCGCGGAGGCTCCGTCGTGGTTAGGAAGGTCTGGTTTGGGATTCTGGGCGCCGTATATGTGAGCATGGTGGTGACGATGGTGATGGGGTTTTCAGTAATAGTGGGGGTTGGGTTGGTGAATTTGTGGGTGGAAGAGCCGGTGGTTGTGAGGGAAAAGTTGTATTTTGATTACACTGAAATTCGTCCGACGGCAGTGTTTTCGTTTGTTGGCGGCGGCGGTAGAGGTGGCGGAGGATATTACCGGACGAAGAAAATGGGTGTGCCGGTTGGGCACACTTTTTACGTTTCTTTGGTTCTTTTGTTCCCTGAATCTGACTTTAATAGAGAACTTGGGCTATTTCAGGTATGCACTTTTAGGACCTTAGTGTTGGGCTTAAAGTTGGTTTTTAAGGGTGTTTTTTGTGTTATATAATTTTTTTTTATTTTTTGGTTAATTTTTTAATTTTTTCTAAGGAGAAAAATCTAGAATATATCATTATTTAAACTAATATAAAAAAATTATTAAGAATAAAAAAATACATAAAAATGTTCTAAAAAACTATTTTAAATAATAATTATCACTTTCGTTGATTTATATAGTTTTATTTTAAAAATTAATAAAAAATATTTAATTTGGTAAATAGTCAACTCCACAAGGTCTTGCGGGCTGTTTTTTCCTTTTTTTTCACCATTTTATTGCTATTCGAATGTCCTACCAAATGTTGATATCGAAATTCAAAATACCAAATCAAACACTAATCTCAAAAAGGTTTGAGTCACCACTGGATCAGGTAATTCTGGATCACTTGTTTGTTATTTTTTTTTATTAATTCTTATTTTACACACAATAGGTCCTCACATTTTTTGATTAGATATGAGAAAAATCTATAAAGTGCGCATTCCATTATTACTTAGTCCTGTGCTATGTAAACTGAGGCATCTGAAAGGTCATTAGATCAGGGTAAAGACAAAGGCACTCCAAAGCAGCTCTTTCCGATTCTTTTCATAATCAGAGAACTATTTTTCAAGTTCGGTTCTATTTCCTTTTTTTTTTATTTAAATTCTTGACTTCTCCTATAGAAAAGCAAAAATTAATAAAACATTGGCAGGAAAATATTTTGAAAAATGCTAGTTTTTTGGACGTCCAATGAGGATTTGTCAAGGTGAACTTTTCACCGGTTGCCATTTTGGTTTGAATTTCAAAATAAGAAAAAGCTTTAGTACACACCCGGTCTTTTGGATATTTGGCATCCTCTTCATAAATTTTACCATACAAATTCATAATTAAAGCATAAAAATTCATAATTAAAATATCACACAAATTCATAAATCAACAAGTACAAAATTCATAAATTTAACCATGAAAATTCATAACCAAAAACTATACAATTCATAACCCACAACTTTTGTTTTGACATTTCAAATATTTTTATAAATTTAACCAAAAATATTTATAATTTTAACCACAAACTCCCACAAGTGCATACTATACACCCCAAAAAATAAGGTGTGCTTTGAAGTTTTTTCCTTTAAAAAGTATACCAATTTTGATGCACCTCTCAAAATTAAATTTGTTGCCTGATTTTAGTGACATTATATTAATTATTTACATGTAATGTCTAACAATTTTCAGTGAATGCTACAATATAAGACAAGAATTCTCAAAATTTAGCCGAATTATTATTATTATTATTATTATTATTATTATTATTATTATAGTAGATTACACTCTCCTCCCCTTAGGTTTAGGAAAACTTCAGAGACATCTTCTGAAGTTTTTGAAATGACACTGCATTTCTTTCTGTTTTAATTGTCAGTATCATATTTCTCGTTTCGTACTAACGGCGTTAAAACTCTCAATGAGAATTGCTTATATTATCATCTCATTTATTAAATATTCTACATTTACCCCTATCTACTTAATAAGTAATTATAAATAATTAATTTAGGGCTGGCAACGATTAATCGAAAAATAGGAGGGGTTTTGCCAGGATCAATCGGAAACTTCTTGGTTAATCTTTCGATTTGTTGTGATTTTTATGTTTCCTGATTTGCTTGCTTTCAGGTCCTTTGACTAATTAGATAGCTAATGAAACGAATCAAAGTCGTTGTAACCCTCCAATTTTGAAATAATAAAATCCAAACAAAAAATTGAGGAAATACTCAAATAAAGGTGACCTTTTCTTTTGTAAACAATTCTAGAAAACAGTCAATTTATATTCCAAAAGATAGTCCAAAAATCATTTAAGAAAAACCCGTTCTACAGCCATTTTCAATTAAAAAACCACTTAGTGGAGTTCGTTCGAGCAGACTTCTCACCGCTCGAGCAGTGGGACACCCGAGAGTTTACTACTCCAAGACTGTAAGATTTTCTAAGTGTTAGAAAAATCACCACTTTTTCTCCTCCTTTAAATATGATTTTGAATAGGAAAATTTGATAAGTAAAAAACATACATTTGAGAGTAAAACAACAAATTTTCAGCCCATGAACCCATAATCAAATTTCAATATCAAAATACATCATAAAAAGGTTAAAGTTTTTAACCCAACAAACAAATAAAACGTCCTCACATGCGTACATAACATGAATATACGACTTTAAAACCTTACAATACGGGTGTTCTAACCCAAATTACAATCATCCAAGTACTCCAAAAGAAAACAAGAATTACATCTTTACAATTTCATTTTTTCAAAAAAAATATGTTATCCAAGAATGTATAATCGTATCAGTTACTCAAAATGAATCGAGCGACCATCATCTTACTCTAAAATTTTCTTTTCGCTATCACCTGAAATGTTGTTAAAGAACATGAGTCGAAACACGTAGGAAAAAAACTAATAATGAACGTATACATGACATGTGAAAGTAGTTATGCAGGATGCAACATATAAGTTTATCCAAAACCAAACCATTTACTCCAAATCAAATCTCCCAACACATAATCGAGTTTTCAAACAAAGGTTTTAGTCTTATCAGCCGTTTTACCCACATTCTCATCACTTTCCTATTAGATTTCATCATCACATTTTATTTTCTCAAAGACACAATCTTTTGCAACGCACGCACACACGCACACTTTATCGACATTTCTCATATTCTCTCGTGGTTTAAAATATGGGAACCGACGCTGGACGAGCATATAGAACCACGTCGCGTTACTACTAACTCGGCTGCCAAAGGCCCGTGAAGTAACGGTATGTTCTATACCTCGCCACGACTAATGTCATTTCTCGATTACCGGCCGGCGGGTAGAGAGCCCAATCTGCGTAATTTTTCAGCCTTTCACTGTGAAGCAACTTATGCCCAAACTTAAATGATCCTTGGATTCCAAATCGGTCCATTTAAATTATCAAGTCACATTACATGCGCGCGAATCCAACCCAAAAGGTTCCTCTCACCAAATCCATACTATGACAGTTTAAGTTTCAACTACCACATGTTCATGTATCATATAAACTTATAGAATATAAATGTGCAATAGGTTGTTATAACCTCTAATAGTTCAATAATCACATCAATTTCAACATATGGGTCCTTTAACACTAAACCCCCCAAATTTTATGATTTAAGCTCAAATTCAAATCCTATCCCATCGTTTCTCAAATCCAATCGTATCCAATGATAATGTCAAGATAGAATCATGTTAAATCATCCATAGATCTAAGATTTAACCTTCATTAACATCAAACCCTAACCTAGAGTTTCGAAAATGCAATTTTCATGATTTTAAGTTCATAAAAATTAAAATGCAACGCATATCATACAAATATTCAAGGATAGTCATAGATTCTACCTTTGGAATGCTAAATCCATAAGAAAAAGACCCGAGCAAGCTCCAACCACGACAATCTCCAACCAAAAGGCGAGAATAAAGCCTCCAACGTCTAGCTCGAACCTCCAATGAGCAAATAACCAAGATGGGCACAAGAGATCTCACCAAGAAAAGCTAAGAAAGCTCCAACAACCTTCCAAACACAAACCCTAGCCCTCACTTCTATTCTAGAGAGGGAGAGAAATTAAAAGAATGAGAGGAAAGAGCAAAAACGCAATTTTTAAAGTCTGCTTTGCCCAAAGCCCGCTTGAGTGAACCCTCCACCGCTCGAGTGGTCCCCACGCCCAGAAACTCTTGGCCACCTGTTTGCTCCAGCGGTCTACCCTCCACTCGAGTGATCACATTGCGTTAAAACCCCAATCCAAGGATGCCACAATCGAACCAAAACATAAGCCGAACGCCTCATAACAACGTTCTCACGCCTTACGTAACATTTTAACCATGGTTAGCGAACACATATAGGCTCAAGTTTTTAATTCTTACGCGTGATCTACACATTTAACCGCTCTCACTGAATATAACATACTTGTTTTCACTAATACAAGAAAATAATAAGGGACTGGGTCCCTACAGTCGCAGTTTTTCTTCTTCAAGATTTTTTAAAGGACGTTATTTGTTTTTTGTGTAATGAATTTGAACTCTACTTGCGTTAGGTCAGAGAGTTCCAACCGGTGGGTTTATTTAGCAATAGAATGGAGCACTGTTTGAGATAAATTCCTCTTATTTGACGGATTGATTCTGTAGTGGTAAAAAACTAACAAATGGATTAAACTTAACCAAACACTCCCTAGCCATGGGGTTGGGGTAACAAGACAAGACTAAAGAGTTAAACTCTCCCTCTCTCTATATATATATAAAGGCTCTCAAAACACAAGTAAAGGTATGTCTAAACTCCTTCTGAAATATTTTACTTTCTCTCTCAAGGCCCTTATGACTTGAGCATCGGAGGGCCTCAGCCACCGATCGGGGGGGCTTGTTTTGCAGGTATCCAGTCATCGGAGCACCTAGAGCCATAGTCGTCTTTAGCTTCGTTAGTTTCTTCATTATCATTAAGAGAACAATTATATTTTGGGTTCTCTCAATTGGCGCTGTTTGTGGGAACAAAAGAACCGACGAGGGAAACAAGCTCGGCCAAGCTTGGGAAGGCTTAGCTGAACTCGGCAAGAACAACACTCGCATAAAGTGGCTTGGAATTAATGCCAAAAAGCTAAGTGAAACACTCTCTCGCGGTGTGTGTGTATATGT
>JAUMHN010420884.1:0-59975 GCA_032360265.1 Heliamphora ciliata
ACACAACCGAGGAGAAAGAGATAAAATGTAATCCTATGTACTGACTCTGCCACACAGACAAAGGTAACATCTATGACTCCTGTCCATTACCCTAGTCACCACTTAAGGCCTACTTGGTAATGACAAGTTCTATACGGAGTTACGACAACGTAAGCAACGCCATTCACGGAGGCAACCGACTTAGTTTACGAGTTCACAACCCGAGGGCCCTAAGCACCCACCAACCTCGTTTACGGGGATTAACCCGAAGGCACGTAGGGACCTACTATGTGCACATTTTCAGACTTTCATCGTGGAGCAATGGAAGCCCAACTGAACACACCTACTGTCACGGTACATCTAAGGAAAACATTTAAAAACCATCCGTAAAACAATTTATACAATACATGTGACGACCCGATACGTGTTTATTTTTGTGATATTATATTTTGGTTAAGTGAGAAGATGGAATTAAGTCTAGGCGTGGGTACTATAAAAATTTATTCGTTAACGGTGGAATTAATGATATGCGAAAGTGAAATTGAAATATCTGGTAACGAATGATGTTAATATGGCTGTGCTAATGAATAATTCGAAATATTAAAATATGAGCAAAGTTGAGAGTTTGAGATAAATTTTAAAGAATTTCGTTGAGTTTTGCTCCAGGGGTCACCGCTCGAGCGGTGGGGGTCCGCTCGAGCGGGCTATCGGGAAATATTTGGAATGATCTCGAAGGTTGGAGAAAAATATGGGGGATTTATATATGTATATATGTGTCCATATCGTTGGTAACGTGAAAACCTCTTCTCATTTTTGTCTTCCCTTCTTCTCTTCTTCATCTTCTTCTAGAGAGAGAGAGAGAGTGAGAGAAACCCACCTCTCTCATGAAACCCTAGTCCTCCACCATGAAAAATCGAAGTTTGAGGCTTGATGGGGAGAGATCAAGGATGGAAATCATGCTTTGGAGTAAGATCTAGATTTTCTCATATGTGCGTTAAGATTTGGGATGATATTTTGTTTATATGCATAAAAATTAGGTTAATTTCATGTTTGATGGATAGATTGATAGATTGATAGATTTGTGGGTGTATTGCATTGGGTTTGATTGAAATGGGGGTTTTTAAGAAAGGTTTAACCATGATTTTGAGAAATCACTGCATAAAAAGGGGTAATGAAGTTTGAATCCAATGTTTTTATGGTGAAAATTGAGATTTGAGACTTGATTGATGAAGGGTTAAGGGTTTTAAAGTTAGAAACTCAAAACAGGGGCAAATCTGGAATTTTCTCGGCCGATTGCGCGCTCGAGCGGATCCCTATCCGCTCGAGCACTCAACTGGCAGAGAGTTGGGCGCTCGAGCGCCTGACGTCCGCTCGAGCGGACTGACTTCGCACGGCCAACTTCTTTTTATCATATCTCTCTCATTTGGACTTTGAATGGGGTTGTTTTTGTATTCAAATCAAAGCCCCGAAAGTCTTCTTTCCAACAAGACTACTCTCACAAGAAAATCTTTTTGTAGAAAAAGTTATGATTAAAATAGTGAGGGTATGTAAGATTTTCCTAACTATTTTTCACCCGATTTTGGCCAAACGCTTTGAAAAAGTATATTTTCTTTAATATTGAACCTTTTCATTGAATTCCCTATCCCTTTGGCTATGAATATACCTACTTTACTATGCTTGGGTTGGGATGCTAGTATCACATCGATTGGAGGTATTTGCGACAAAGATGAGTTTTGACGTGTAATTGAGGTTTTAAGAACGAGTACGATTATAGGTAATTATGGGCTATGTCATGATATAGTTATCATTAAGATTTTGAAGCTTTAGAAAGAAAACATGAATTTTAACTTGTATATACATGTATATGTATATGATGGGCGCATTTCGTTTGTTTCAAATGACATGGTTATGTGTGAGTTAATTACGCATTGGCATTTCATGAAGTTGATAAATGGAATGTGATTTATGAGAAATTATGTGTTGAAATTTATGATGAAATTTGAATTGAAAGAAAGGATGAAATGTTAAAATAAGACTTGATTGAAAATGAAATGAAAAGTTGAAATGTAAAAATTGAAGAGAGGTACTATGAGAAAATATTTAGGGAGAGGAACCAGTTGTGGGTTGGACTCCTGAATTTTTGTGAAAAATGAACAAATAATGAACCGTATGAATTAATGTGGTTTAAGTTGGCCTGGCAAGTCCGCAGGAAAAGACCGAAAACTTGCGCAAGATGTGGACCACATGCCAACGGGTTAGTTCCCAAAATGTGGTGTTATATCATGGTAAGTTATAGAGTTATCTATTACCCAATGGCTTCGCATAGCCTATTGGGATAATAGGGGGGATTTCTATAAGCTGCACCCGATATCGGTTCATTAACTGTGATAAATTGATTGTGATATGATTTCTGGGATAAACCGGATAATGAAAGTGAGACATTGTTTTTTGGTGAAAAATCGAATAATGGAATGACGATATGGATAATATGGAAGGACAAATGAGAACAAATCGGTGTCTGTGGGTGTGTGCATGTGAAGAAATAATGAATTGGTGAAAATTTTCATTTTACTTTGGCTGCACCCATTATACCTCACAAATCATGCATTACATATGAGTTAATCTATATTCTACGAGTTTCGACTCACGTATGTTTACCAAAATATTTCAGGTCTGGAGGACCGGGGGAGATGCAAGGGCAAGGAATGCACTTTGAGAAAAGACTTGAAGAAAGTTTTAGTGTCCTTTTCGTGTTCTATATCATGTTTATACATAAGCAGAAATGGGCCATTGTAATAATATTGTTGTTGTAATGGACACTTAGAAACCCAAAGCATGTGATTGTAATTTTATACGCATGAGGATATGGTTATTTGTCGAAAACCTTTATTTCTTTCAAATACATTTTGAGTTCAACTCACTAATGAAACAAATGTCTAAATGGGTATTTTCTTATACGACTCGGTTTGGGTTTAGTTCACGGGTCCCCGGGGGTTCGGGGGGTGAGAACACATGTATAAAAAGAGATGTAATCCATCAAACATGGAGATCAAACAAAACATGTAAAAATATATTTTTATCAAAACGTTTTAGAAGTTGAGACTCCACCTCACAGGCTAACTCCAAACCTTCAATAAAACACATTTTTCACAAAAGCCGAACCTTTTTCCCAAAAGAAACCCAACCATTTACCTAAAGGGATCACCAAACCACCCAATCCGCACACCCAGCACTTCAGTTGATTGGGCCCAACCCACCAGTCGACTGGAAACACACTGGAAAGGAGAAAAAAAATCAACAGAAGAAATCCAGTCGACTGACCCAGTTGACTGGGTACAAAACAGAAAGAATCCAGTCGACTGACCCTCCTGGTCCAGTCGACTGGGAAACCCAAATCAAGATCCAATTGACTGACCACTATGGTCTAGACGATTGGGCAACCCAGAGAAATGATTTTAAGCCATGATTTTGCCCTTCAAACCTCAAATCAAGCCTCCAAACATCTTTTAAACACCCTCAGACACTCGCACGTTCAAACCCCACACCAAAACCTTGAAAGAAAACTCTTGAAACACACATCCATCCACTGAAACGATGAAAAATTATTTTTGAACCAAAAATCCGATTTAAACATAAATCACTTTTCATGCATTTTTGAATGGTAGATATGCATAAGATTACACGTAACACCCTTTAACAACTTAACAGTCTAGGATCCTACCTCGGTGAGTTAAAAACTCGACATCTCAATCCACGTGCCAAATCGAGCTTCGTCAGAATGAATTCTGTCCGGATGGATGCGCATACCACGATGCCAACAACAAGGATCGGCTATTGGATCGTCAAAAATCAAGCCTCGAGCCCCCGAGAAGTTAGAGAGAAGGTAGAGAGAAAAAGGAAAAAACTTAGGGAGTAAGTTTTGAAAATATCTTTTTGAAAATATTTAACTCCAGATATTTATAAGCCACCAAAATATCTTTTTTTTTAATTTTCAAAATTTGAACCGTAACTTCCAACAACCCCGGGAACCAATCCAGCATGGATATTTAAACTTAAACATGCATCAAAACATATATAAACACGAATGAACACGTCGAATACACACACACACACACACACACACACAGACACAGACACAGATATATATATATATATAAAGAAACTGAATTGGGTCTCATAGTTATGGTTTTCACATTCTCTAAAAATTTTAAGTTTAATGAAGACAGGTTTTGAAGAACATGATAGATCAAAATGCACATTTTGTTTGTGTTCAGCATTCGGGAATACAAAAGAAGGCATGTGTTGGAGATTCGACTAGAAGTCAAAAATCAGGGCAGATCATTGACTGAAAATTATTACAATAACTGAAATCATCCAACTAGATTTTGAAAGGTATAATCCTAAAAACTAATTTTGGGAGTAATACTGGGTTTTATTTTGATTGTTCGATATCAAAAGTTTTAGTCTGGGGCCAGTTTCAGCGTTTGCCCATCAGTTATTTTTTGAGTAAAATCATAGGTATAATTTTAAGATCTTGACAGTTTGTCCCAATAATTGGTATCAGGACCGTATTTGATTAAGTATGATTTTATAATGGTTTCAGGTAGATTTAGATTATGCTAATTCGGTTTTGTAGGCAATCTAATCCTGACTTTTAATGGTTATTATTATGCATGTTTAATTGCATGATTTGAGTGATGATTATTAATTTTTTTAATTATGAGGGTTGATTGTGGTAGATTGATTGTGGATTCCTTGGAGGCATAGGATTAATGTAAAAATAATTACTTTTTTTTTAAAGTTCTTGTATTTGTTTTTTGTTTTTATGTAACCAGAAAAAAGAAAGAAAAAATGAGCAGCGGCACCAAGGACGGTTGCTAATTCTTGTTCGTCAAGGACTCATGGATAGATGTGTTAAGATTGTATACTAAAAATTATATTTTTGGCTTTAGTATTTAATTTTATTTATTAATAAAATTAGTTTTTTCATTTTATGAGAATCTTAATGAACAATGCATGCATTTTATTAATTATTTAATGTTGTGTATAGATATCTTTTATTATACATAGTATTTAATCTAGTGTGTAGAGTTCGACTTGCACACGGAAGACCAGATTAAAGGTTTTTATAGAATATAAGTTTTGGTCTACAGTTTAAATGGAATTGAACAAACTATCGGTATGACTGTAGCACAAAATTTTAGTAAACCTGTCTTGATTACGGGGAATAGATAATAGCGTCGTCTATTGTTCCGACTTACTGTGCTAGTACATTTTGTGTGTATTGAACTAGACCACATTGGGGTAATTAATTTTATACTGACTATATAAATTGATTCACACATCATGATTATTACAAGTGTTTATACTCTTAATCATGAAATAATTAATTATTTACGTATATTTAATAATCGTTATTTTGATTCATTAAATGGTGCAATCTTTTATGGATCTATAAACTCGGTGAGTTAGATACCGATATTGATTATAAGGTGAATATTAATTATTGATGGAATTTACGTCACAAAAGATTGGGATTGACAATACCCTCTTCAGGAAGCTTATAAGTTTTGATCGAACCAAATCTTGTAGGTAGATTTAATTATTCGCAGTCAAATAAGTTAAACAGAAGGTCTTAAGAAATTTATTTAAGAAGCCGTTTAAATATAATTGTCAGTAATTTAATTTAATTGGTAGGTATCGAAAATCTTAATGTGAGAAAAATATATGAGCATTTAATAACAGGAGCTCGAATACTCGATTTTGAGAATATGGCTGGGAGTGCAATTATAATTTTTTAGTGAAATGAATTATAATTAATGTTTTTATGAAATTGCTTCTGGGTTGAGGTGGGTTTTTGTAATTACATTAGGAGTCCAAGTCGTATTTACTCAACAGGTTCATGATGTAGCCTATTTATATGTTGTTGTAAAACCTGACGTGAAAATTCATATTATTCACTCAGTGATTAGGTGGCTAGGGTTTTCACGTTCTTTAAAAATTCTAAGCCTAATCAAGACAGGTCTTGAAGAACACGATAGATCAAAATTTACTCTTTGTTCGTGCTTGGCATTTGAAAATACAATAGAAAGTTTGTGTCAGAGATTTGACTAGAAGGGCGGATTGTTGACTGAAAATTTTTGCAGCAACCGAAATCATCCTATCAAATTTTGAAAGGTATAATCCTAAAATCGACTTTGGAAGTATTATCAGGTTTTATTTTGATTATTCGATATTAAAAGTTTTAATTTGGAGTCTGTTTCGGTGTTTGCCCGTCTAGTTTTTTTGACAAAAATCATAGACATAATTTTAGGATCTTGGCAGTTTGCCCCAACAGCATGATGATCAAAGATCCTTGGAATTAGCTTCATAGATGCACAAGAATTAAAGCCACACAAACAACGAAGCTGTGAGAGACGGACCCGTCTCTTTTTGAGATATTTATATATGTTGATGTATTCTTTTCCGTATATGTATCTCTTGGTATATGGTTTATGTTTTCAGTTATAGAACATCATGTTTTGTATAAGGGCTATACGTGTTATGCATGCGGGGGTTCGGCTTGGTTGCCTTTTTTAATTTTCTCTCCCAGTGTTGACCGCTCGAGCGGTGGGGAGTTTGCTCAAGCGGGGTAGTGGCAGGGAGTTGGTCCGAGAGGTGACCGCTCAAGTGGTGCTTGGGCACTCGAGCGGTGGTGTGGCAGGGCCTATGTTGGCAAGGGGCCCGCTCGAGCGGTGGGGACCGCGCTCGAGCAGTGGGTCCTGGGCGTGAATTTCTATAAAGCCTGGCAGCCTCGGTTTTTGGGCCAAAAATATCTTTTTCAAACATATCTCTTCTCTCTCTTTGTTTCTCTACTTTCTCTCTAGCTTTCGGGTGGCCCGGGGCTTAGTTTTTCGCGACTGGATAGCAGATCCTTGTTGTTGGCGACATGGGCTTTGTATCCATCCGGACGGATTCCCGTTCTGACGAGGTTGGATTTTGAGGTGTCGAGCTTTTAGCTCTTTGAGGTAGGATTTTAGACCTACAGCTGTTAAAATGGTAATATATGTGATTATACTTGCTTTCACCGGATAGAAATGCTTTAAATGTGATTTTCATGTTTTAAACCTTGGTTTTGGGTAAAAATGGGGTTTTACACCTTTTCTTGGTTTTGTACATGAGCCGGGTGTGTTGACATCCGTGGCTTTTAAAAGGAGATTTGAAAATGAGATGTTGGAGGATTTTGTGAAAATCAAACTTTTTGGAGGTTTGGAGCTAACCCTTGGGGTTGAGTCTCAGTTTCATGAAACTATGTTGTTACATGCTTGTAGATCTCGATGTGGATGGATTGGATCCTTTTATACATGCGATGTAAAATTGCTTTATGAGTTTTTAAATGTTTTCCATAGATGTACTGTGAGACCCTAACCCATTTTCTTTTTTCGGCGTTTTTCGACGCGTGTTTACCGTTTTTGGTTCTGCATGTTTATATGCATTTTACTGCATGCTCGAGTGTAGATATGCATGCAGGGTTGGTTCCTGGGGCTGTTGGCCGTTGTAATGGGGTTTTTATAAAAAAAAAATTATTTTCTGACGAGCCAGCCTATAATTATCTTCCTTTAGATATTTATTTCAAAATATCTTCTCCTCTCTCTCCCTCTCTTCTCTCTCTACAAGTTTTCTCTCTACCTTCTCTCTAGCTTTCGGGGGGCTCGGGGTTCGATTTTCAACGATCCAACAGCGGATCCTTGCTTTTGGCACGGTGGGCTACACGTTTATCCGGACAGAATTTCATTTCGACGAAGCTTAGTTTTGCACGTGGTTCGACATGTTGATTTTTTAACTCACCAAGGTAGGATCCTAGACTTTCATGTCATATAAGGGTGCTACGTGTAATTGTGTGTCTTTTTACCGATTAAAAATGCATGAAAATGTGGTTTATGTTTTGAATAAACCGGGTTTTAGGTTTTAAAACCATTTTTGGTTAGTTTTGGTTGGATGGAATTGAAGTTTAAGGGTTTCTTTCGAGGTTTGGGTGGCAGTCTTGGGCTTGTGTATGTCCGAGGAGGTTAAAAGAAAGTTTGGTTGCATCGATTTTGAGTTTGGAAGGTTGTTGGATGGTTGTGGGTTGGTTGGAGGCTCAAAATTTTCCAAACAGATCAGTTTCTGGTGTAGGACCGCTTGAGGGACCGCGCAAGCGGTCTAGGGGCGGTCTTTGGGTCTTCTCGGCTTCTTGTTGCAGGCTTGACCGCTGGACAGACCGCTTTAGCGGTCTAGCCTGTGGTCTGTTTTTGCTGGTTCAAAATCTATTTTTAAAATTGATGTATTTCCCTCATTCGGACTCGGAATTGGGTCATTTTTTTGTTCAAATTGAAGCCTCGAAAGTCCTCTTTCCAATGACACCTCTCTCACCTTAAAAGTCTTCTTGTAGAAGATGTTATGATCAAAAGAGTGAAGGTATGTCAAAATTTCAAAATCATTTTTCACCCCTTTTTGGCCGAATGTTTGGAAAATGTTGTTTTTCATCCTTGCTGCCCCTTTTTATCAAGTTTTTTATTTCTTAGGGCATCGTGGGCTTGCGTTGGACAAGAGTGGGTCCGTGTTGGACGTGTGGGAGCCCGTGTTGGTTGTGTTGGGGCCTTGGGGGTTTCTTTTGATCGTGTGGTGGCCTCTCGGTCGATTGGGTTATGGGGTTCGATCGACTGCTCTCCTCTAGTGATTTTTAGTTGATTGGATTATGGGGTCCTGTCAATTGAAGTCACAGAGAGGGTGATGGTCATTTCAAGCGGGGTGTTAGTACACGATTGAGTGCGTGGTGGTTGGTGCATCATTGGGTGCGAGACATGTGGGAGGTTTATGTTGGCCTTTGGTTAGGTCGTGTTCTTAAGGTTTATTGTTTGTGGTGGGCACGTGCGGGTGTCGTGGGTCTGTGTCGGGTGTAAGTGGTGCATGGTTAGATGCGGAGGTTAGGTTTTGGTTTCCTGTATCGTTGGTTGTCCCAGTGAATGGACGGGTTGTTCGGGTGAACGAATGACGGGCGTATGGCATGTGATGTCGTGGCGGGTCGTGTGGTGCCATTATGTAAAATATGGTTATCATATGTGATTCTGTGCTTATAGAACTCTAGTTTTATTATGCATGATCGGTAATGGATAGGTGGTCATACGTGATCTTATGTGGTTCTTTTTATATAAAACTCTTGTTTTACTTCTGTGTTGCGTGGGTTGCGCGGGTTGCGTGTGTTACGTGTGTTGTAAGGGTTGCATGGATGGGTGACATGTGTTGCGTTGTGTGGGATGCATGTGTTGAGCTGCGTGGGTGGCATGCGTTGCGTGGGTTGTTCGAGTTTGCTCTAGCTAACATACATATGGTGGGATATGATCCTTCGGTGAAAGTCCGAGAACATACATATGGTGGGATATGATCCTTCGGTGAAAGTATGAGAAGATACATTATCTAGGGCTGTGGTCCTTCTGTGAAAGCCCGAGAAGTTACATAGATTGCATGAACTACATTGTGGGACGGATAAAACCAATTTCAAATTATTTTTAAGAGTCGAGTGAATTGCGATCTATAAACCTATTTTCATATGTTTTCAGGGCTCCTGTGAGTGAGTCAAAAGATGGTTTGTATCCTTGCTTTTTCGTTTGCATGTGAAAATTGTTTTTAAGGTTTGAAAGAGAGTCTAAAATTGCACCTCATTTTCCTAGCATGTTTAGCTTATATTACATGATCTGTCTTGTATCTGCTGAGCTTTGGCTCACGATGTGGAATTTGAAATGTTTTTCAGGTACCGGTCACGCAGATTGATTCGGGATTGCCGGTAGAGGCGAAGAGTTATAGTCTTCTTTTTAGTTCTTTCTATATCATGTATGTTTACATATTTTTTGGCGTTGGAGCCGTGTAGTGTATGCCCTTTGGGCAGATGTATTAAATGCATGTATGCTTTAATTTATGGGTAAACATCGGGTTGGGTGTGTTGTATGGTTGTTTATGAGTGTTTCACGTGAGTCGGAGCTTGAGGCGTGACCTGTACCGAGACAATGGGTGTGTTTGTGATGAGTTGGGCTTCCATTGCTCCTTGGTGTAAGTCCGAAAACGTGCGCAGAGTAGGTAGTCATTTCCTTTGGGTTAGTCCTCGTAAATTGAGGGTGGGTGCTCAGCTCCATCGGGCTCAGGTCCCATAAACTAAGTGGTTACATTGTCGTGACTCCGTATAGAGCTTGTCATTATCAAGTGGGCCTTCAGTGGTAACTAGGGTAATGGGCAAGAGTCTATAGTTGTTACCTATGCCTGTGTGGCAGAGTCGGTACATAGGATCTCATTTTACTGTGTTCTCCTCGGCTGTGTGATCCGAATGGAGGAAAACTGTTTTACTACTTTTCCTTAACTGTGGCATGATATCTGTGAGGATTATATGCATAGTTTGAAGGATGAAAACGTGGATTTTATGATATTAAAACCTTTTGGAGGCCCATGTGGCTTGATGGAAAACTTGTAATTTTTGAGAGAAAAACCTTTTTTTGGGCTCCTGTGGTTGATCCTGTATGTGTGTAATTGTATAGCCTGCTTTACAGCTTTACTGTCTTTACCTATTGGGTTTCGGCTCACGATGTGGGATTTTGCTGTAAAAATATTTTCAGGTGACTATGTGGAGTTGACCTAGAGGGTTGTGGTGATGGAGAGCTTGCTGTAGTTTTCCTGTTTTGAACTTGTACTTATACATGTAATGCCTGTTTCAGAAGGCTGGTTTTGTACGCCTTTTGGCGATATATTTATTCATGTATGAGAATGCATGTTTTTCAGTTTATGAGAGTTAAACTGTGGGGATTTTATCCAATGTTGTATCTTATAGTTTTCTAACTATAAACCTTATTTTCATAAATGGTTTTGGTGGGTTTTCGCGTGACCCTGGGGTTTGGGGCGTGAAATAAGCGGCACAACAAGAAAATTGCGCACAGTGCGCTCGTGACAGCACGGGTGGCACGGCATACGCGACGGCGTAGTGCGGTGGGGCAGCTGTGGTACGTGGCTAGGCGGCAGCGGTAGCAGTTTTTCAATGGAATTGTGATTTTGCAGTACCTGAATATTTCAGGATTTTTGGTTAGCTGTAAAGTTTTATAAGATCGAAAGATTAAAATTTTAATTCTGACAGGATTATAAGTTTTCTGGATGAGCAAAACCTCTTTAATGACAGTGTTTTAGATAGACCATGAAAATTGGGATTTATTGCATTTACTTTATTATTTAAATGCGTAGATGCTTTTATTTTGATTTATTTATTCAGTTATGTTTTAAATAATTTTGATTAATTCGAAATTAAATTTTTTATAGCAAAAAAATAAAATAAAATTTTCGTTAATTAAAATTATTATTTTTAAATGAAAATCTTGAAATTTTATTTTGTTACATTAAAATACTTTTAAGATAATTTTTTTTTAAAAAAATTAGATATCTTAAAAAAACATGATGGTTAATTTGAATTTTGTGAATTAATTAAAAGGAGTTTAATTTTAATAAATTATTTTTTTCAAAATATGTGTAATGGGAAATAAAATCAAATTCTTAGTTTTTATTTAATTTTTTTAAAAAATAAATAGAATTTGAAAATTTTATTTATTACACATAAAAGCATGTAAAGATGGTTTAAAAATTAAAATTTTTTGGAACGTGTGGTTTTTGAAAATTATAAACTTATTTTAATTAAACAAATTTTATAACCCAAAAAAATATTATAAAAACTAAATGGGTGATGCGGGTGTTTTGGTCTCATGAGATGCACCGGATATCTATTATTTTTAGAAAAATATTTTTTCTTTTCAAAAAAAGAAAATCCAAGATATCTGAGTATATTTTTTTAGAAAAATGGAGTTGCCACTTGATTTTTGAAAAAAAACCAAAAAAAATAAAAAGAAAGCTACGAATCTTTTAAAAACGTAAGTAAAGAAAAATAGAATTTGGGAGCTAAAGTACGAATAGGGAAGTTTAGGCACCCTTTTCGGCCAACCGTGAGGTTGGCCTCTACTTTGTCAATATTGGTTCTTATTGTAAATTTTTTAAAAGTAATATATACAGAACGGGAGGTTAAAGAGAATTCAAACAAAAGCAAACAACAAAACAAAATCTTAACTATGTTTCCTAGGGTCATACCACTTGTTTATTATTTCTAGATATGCCACACGCATTATTTGAGTAAAGCAAAGCGAAGAACATGTGAATAAGCGATAAAATGAACAAACGAAGACCTAAGGGTCATGCAACAATGTTTCTGCCTCTAATATGCTGTGAACAGGCTATACAAAATAAACAGAGAAGACGCAAGCATTATTTTATGCTACCAGATATACATAAAATTCATGGACGTGGCTATCAATATTGCGGTTGTGATAAACAAAGTCACAAAATAGGCGGCAGTGATAAATATAGGGATACCGCGAGAAACATAGTGAAAAATCTTACGGCCATGTCATATAAATGTGCGGCCATGGTTTTAAGGGGTCCAAAAAGGGTATAAACATTGTGGCTTAAAACATGCTCAAATGAATAGGATATATAGGATAAAGACCATAACCCATTTGTTTTTAGTTAGATCTACCATCCTTCTGTAAGAGTTGGTATACTAAAAACTATGTTTTAAGTATATAATTTTATTTTAATAAAATTAATTTTTTATTTTATGAGAATCTTAATGAGCAATGTATGCAGTATCATTTGTGACGCCTCGTCCTCCAGGCACGTCGGGACATACATAAATATAAATAAAGGGATATTCTAGCAATTCATTTATATTTATATATAATAAATATTACATCTTTAAGAGTTCTGAACTGTTTAAAAGTACATAGCGATTACAGTTTTGCAAAAGATTTACAAAAAAAATAATAACAATAAGCACAGGGAAACTGATTAAAAAGAACAAAAGGAGAAGATTGGAATCTTTAGCAAGCATCATCGAGATTCTCTTGCTCTTAGAACTCCCACTGGTAATCGTAGCTTTTCTCTGCTTCGGGGACCTCCCTTTCAAAGATATCATCTTCATCACCTGTGGCACGAATGCCATGAGCCAAAGCCCCGTAGAAAAATATTCTAAATCTTCGAATCAATCTCACGGCATAAAATTTACCACAATGCATACCATGTAACACTTTAAGCATGCTTTAAAGTTAAGGAGACAGACAAATTTATGACAGAATAGTAGATAAGTCAATAAACATGCATATGAGATGCCGTGTATGCAATGCAAGTGCATTTTTCCAATCCGATTATAATTTAACCAATCGAATTTCGAATGGCGCCATTACGTTTTCGTACGTTTGGCTCCCATGTACCAATGTTCCCAACCAAGGTGGCGTATAGCGGGCGTTCGACTCAAGATGTGGCACGACACAAGACATAACATGGCTCATGACATACATGGCCCAAAGTCATTCATACTCAACACATTAATCTAAATGGTACCCTTATGTTCCCGTATGTTAGGTTCTCATACGTTAGCGTTCCTAATCACTGCGGCTTATAACTGCATTTAGGCTCAAGACGTGATACGGTTCAGGACATAACATGACTCAGGATGTATATGGCCCATTGTCGACACACCCCATCAACTAGGACTTACAAATCAAGAATAAAAAGTCTGCCTTTCCCCATGTTAATCATATCAAGAAACAATTCACAGATATACAAAAGGTAACCCACAAGATGTATTCAGTGCCACAATCACAATGCTCTTGGTATAACAACTTTTATTCTGAAGTACGACTAACAATGGCATGATATGCAACTAAGCTTGGAAAATTGTACAGCCAACATAGTATATGGTACAACTCATTTAAGCACTAAGTACAAGAACTTGAAGCATAAGTAACAATTTTCAAGACATGGTTCAACTTAGCGGCATGGATTCTAATCATCATATAATCACTCTAAAACATTAATCATCCAATTTGAATCAATTAAAATATATACTTCAAGTCCCACAATAAAATATGTCACCACACTTAATACTTTATGGGTAAATATTCAAGTGTCAATTTAAAAAGAACAACAATGTTTTGGGGTATCTAGATTTTGAGTTACGTTCTGATTTTTCATCACCATTTTGATAGAAATATTTTTTTACAACTTCTATGTTTAACACTAGAGTCAAAACTTAAAGGCAATTGGGTGAATAAAACATTCTAAGCAAAAACGGTTCAGCACTTTTCTTAAAATTTTATCGAAAATATGCCTCTATTGGTGTTGGTTTTGGGGCATCAAATTAATTCCAAATGAGCCAATTTTTGGATATATTCTACTTAAACATGTTCCCTACAAGTCTCATGAAGGGTGCTAGGGGTGGTTGTTTGGAGCAGGTTGAAGATATAAGCTATTTTGTAAAATAGGTTATGTCAGCCACCAAACCCTCAGCAGAACTGATTTTGGACAGAGAGTTTGAAACGGGTTTGAGGGACTTTTTCGAGGTATCTAGGTCTAATTTTTGGACAGCAAGTAGTTCAATATGTTACCTATAATGTCACACACTCAATTTCGCCGTGCGTAATCCTCACATTATAAACTGTTCTACCTATGACTAAAACTTCTTGAATAATATTCTCTTACTTTCTTTAACTTATTTAGAAGAAATAACTCCCAGAACTACTAAATAATCTAAGTCTAAAACTTAGAAATTTCGGCAGAGTTTTTCCTATTTTTCGAACTATCCCAAATTTTAGTATCACATGTGAAACATAAACAACATAATGTACTCGGGCACTGCCTGGATCTCGATTCCCAATCACAGTTTAAACCATCCAATAGCCAACTGTCCCAATCTCAAATACATGCACCCATAGTTTAACCAAAATCTCCTAGAATTAAGTAAACATTCATTCTAACCATTCCATATGCATAATAACTACTAGAACTAAACCCTCAGAGTACATCATTTAACTAAAAGAGTCTATAGCTCAGGTACAGAGAAAAGACTTCATTTTCATTATTCAAACTTATAAAATACACGTTTCATTCTCCATATCATTTTTCTTCTTCAAATCTCTTATAATAGCCACAGCATTTCTTACGCCTTCTTCTGCTCATCAGAACCTATAAAATATGTGTAAACAACAACGTGAGCCGAAACTCTGAGGATAAGACTAATAAAAGTGCAATGCATGATTTGTGAGGTGTGAATGACATGCTACATGCAATTATAATCAAATAATGTTTATAACCCATTTTTCTTTGTTCGTCATCTCTTCATTCTTTATTTGCTTAATCTTTACTCTTTCTTGTTAAATCATTCAACACATTTTCATTCCACAATGGATTGAAGTTCTGCGCTCACTCACCTTTAGTGTTGATTCATTTGTCTTATTTCTTCCGTTCTATTTCATTCGTCTCACATTCTTTCAAATTATCTTTATTCTCATTTTCAATTCCATTCTCTTTGATTTGTTCTCTAGCATTTAGATTTACATTCATTTTATAAAAACTGTTCATTTCTCTATCTATCTTCTCATTCTTATTAGGCTCATTATCAATTCCAATTCAATTGTTAACATTCATTTATTTCTATTCTTTTCTTCTCTTGACTTTATCTTTCTTTAATTCTCACTTTCATTCTCATTTTTTCTTTAATAAGTTATCGAATATCGACACACGCTTATCTATTATAAAATCATTAACTTTCTATTCAGTTCATTAGTTCATTATCCAGAATTACATTTCATATCATCAATTCAATACTGAACCGACGTCGAGTGTAGCTTATAGAAACCACTTCCTATTCCCCCAATAGACTATGTGAAGCCATTGGGTAATAGATAGCTTTATAACTCACCATGACAATACTCGTTCTATGGACCTCACCCTGTCACGCTCCAAACTTCGGGTCACACGAAAAGCCACAACAACCGAACCCGCCATAAACAAAAGGGATATAAAGCCCAAAAGCCAAACAAGGCCAAAACTTTTATAAAAGCATACTACCGAGGGTTTATTTGATTTAAAAGAGTAGCAAAAAAAAACAGTTATGGTCCCACGAGCTAAGCCTTTAAAAACAAATTACAAGTTTTGAGATAAGAAAAATCTTTTCATTTTAAAAGAAGCTCAGGCTGTTCGAAAAATCTTTCTCGAAGTACAAGAGTTTACATGAAGCAGAAACCAGTTAAAAATCCATTTTGTAACCGTTGATCCCAACAACGAAAAACGTAGCAAGATACTGCAGAAAACAACAACCAACCCAAGGTTCTCTCAAAGGCATTAAAACATGCATACATCCATAATCATTTCATATGTTTACAACATGTTATCTCTAAACATGAAACATATACAGAAATGTATAAACTACCTAACAAAACAAGACAACAAGGTCTTATCATCAGTCTCCTCCGGGCACCACCGAGTCAACCTACAGGACCACGCTAACCTGAAAAAAGTTTTATAGAAAAATCTCACACCATGAGTCGAAGCCCAATAGAAACAGACTATGAAGTTGTAAAGCAGATTATGCAATCATAAGCATACAGGCTCAACCACATGAGCCAAAAAGGTTTTTTCAACCCAAAACCACAAGTTTTCCATCATGCTATACGTGAGCCTCAAAACGATTTTAATTCTTAAAATCCCACATTTTCATCGTCAAAACCACGCATATCAATAATGCAAATAACATTTTCACAGTTAAAGAAAAACAGTAACTAAAACGTTAGTTTTCACTCAGATCACACAATGAGGAAAGAGAAAAGATATTTTTCACTTGGAACACACACAGTCGAGGAAAATAAACCGGTAAAATAGTATGCGCCACTCGGGCCACACAGCTGAGGAGAAAGATAAAATGAATCTTATGTACCGACTCCGTCACAAGGGGACAGAGGTAGCAACCATAGACTCTTGCCCATTACCCAATCCCTATACATCATAGGACCGGTGAGATAACGGCAAGTTCTATACGGAGCACCATAACGTAACTGCTGACTTTACGGGCTCGAAACTCGAGGGAAAAAAGCACCCAAACCACCTTCTTTACGGGAATTACCCCGAAGGATAACAAAGGTACCTACTCGGCGCATGTTTCTAGACTTACACCGAGGGCAACTCGTGCCAAATACCTGCTATTCTGGTAAATCTAGAGAATCATTTTACAAAAATTGCTACGTAGCTTAACTACGAAAAATATTTCCACAAATATATTATACATGTATTTTAGATCCATCCATCAACATGGAGATCAAGATCCATCCATCAACATGGAGATCAAAAATAAAACATTTGTTAAAATGCTTTTTCCCATTTTCAACAAAACGTTTCAAAACTGAGACTCAACCCCAAGTTTTAGCTCAAAACCTCCAAAACATAGTTTGTCGAGATTTTCATAAATCCACCATTTTCAAACCACATTTGAAAATTAGAGATATCCACAATTCATATCATGTAATAAACCAAGAAAGTGCAAAACATGCATTTATCCGAGTAAACAACGTTTGAACACAAAACATGACATATAAGAATTTCAATAGGGAAAAAAGCATACAACTGAATGTGGCGTAATTGGCTAACCGTCGCTATCACGTCCCGACACCCGGGTCACGTGAAACACCCACAAATAAACTCCCAAGGAACAAGAAATTTGATAAAAAGTTCCATAAGGATGAAAAATAACCTTTTCCAACACATTCGGCCAAAAACAGGTGAAAAACGGTTAAGAGATTTTGACATACCCTCACACTTTTTGACATAACTTTTTCCGTAAAAAAAATTTCACTGTGAGAGAGGTGCCATAGGAAAGAAAATTTTCGGGGCTTCAATTTGAGTACTAGAACAACCTAATTCCGAGTCCAAATGAGGGAGATATCATCAAAGAAAAATGGCCCTGCGCAGCTAGTCTGCTCGAGCGGACATCGAGCGGTCGAGCATGCTACCACCCGAGAAAAACCCAAATTTTGTTGTTCTTGAGTTCTAAGCCCCCAAAACTCTCAAACACGGTACTAACCATCATCTCAACCACAAAATAAAGTCTTCAAACACCTTTTTAACACCCTCGGATATATCCAAACTTGAAACTACCACAGAACCTAGAAAAGAACATTTCAAAACCCATTTTCATCCAACAGAAATCAGCACAAACCCCTTTTCAAACCAAAACCCAGTTTAACGAAACGTAAGGTGGTTGCCCATGCATTTTTAACCAGTCAAAATACATATAATTGCATGCAGTACCCTTTAACAACAGTAGAGTCTAGAATCCTACCTCGTTGAGCTAAAAGCTCGACGCCTCGATCCACGTGCAAAAAACAAATTTTGTTAGAATAAAATTCTGTCCAGATGAAAGCGTAGCCTACCATGAGGATACTAAGGATCTACTGTCTAATCATTGAAAATCGAGCCCCGAGCCCCCGCGAAGTTAGAGAGAAGGTAGAGCGTTTGGTTTGAAAAAAAGAAAATTAACTTGTAAGTTATGAAAATATCTTTTGAAAATATCTAACTCCAGATATTTATAGGCCACGAATATATATATATATATATATATATTATTTTTTAAATTCGCACCACAATGCCTAACAACCCCCGGGGACCAACCCCACATGCATCTTTAAACTCGAACATGCATAAAAACACGCATATGTAGAATCTCGTGCCAGGCCTCCACTGCTCGAGTGCTCGACCACCGCTCGAGTGGACCCCTTCCGACTTACTCCTCTGCCATACCATCGCTCGAGCGGACAACCACCGCTTGAGCGGTCACCATCCAGACCCACTCTCTACCACCAGCCCGTTCGAGCGCTCACCAACCGCTCGAGCAGTCAATGCTGGGTGAAAAACTGAACAGAAGAAGCAAGCTCCAAACTTAAATTCTTACTCCCGTCAACACTTAGATCATTTCCCAAAAAGGAAACAGGTCAGGGTCTCACAACTCTCCCCCTCTTAAAGGAATTTTGTCCCCGAAATTCAACACTGCAATAACACTACAACTCACGCCAAACATTATCCCACAACTATCAACAGTCTTTGATGCAAACCCAGCAATACTGTACAACAGCAAAAATGCCTGCACAACAACAGAAATGCCCTAGCAACTGAAATCCCAAACCTGTCGTCACAAAACTGATACCAAGAATACAACCATCGTTGCACAAGGTAAAGACGATCGCCACACAAATTGCCCACACATGCAAGTCCCACTGACACCACTGTCATCCCTCAAAACATAACTCTCACCGAACACAAACCATTCCAGTGAGAAACGTATCACACAAGACCAATCTGCCATGGTACTTAATTCCAAACACTCTCTACTCCAAGACATAGAGACTATCACCCTTGTTCTTACGGTCACAAACTGACTCAATCACACCTCACAATGCACACCAAGG
Organism: Heliamphora ciliata; assembly: GCA_032360265.1. Classification (NCBI taxonomy): domain Eukaryota; kingdom Viridiplantae; phylum Streptophyta; class Magnoliopsida; order Ericales; family Sarraceniaceae; genus Heliamphora; species Heliamphora ciliata. Next base: position 19,311 of record JAUMHN010420884.1, read on the forward strand.
ACTATCTCCACAAGTCCAAACACAAGATATCAAATCCTGACATCGATCACATGAAGTCACACACCCCGCGCACAAACTTTACTCAAGTTCTGACGATTACCGACTTTGATACCACATCGCTACTTTGCTGATGTCAACATCATCATCACTGAGGTTGCCAAAATGCCGATCCACGAGCGATAACACAAACATGTAACTCCAGAGAGAAGCTCACTTAACTCACCTGGAATACCAAAGAACAGATCGCATCAAACCTTCAAATCTTCGCCCTCTATCTGATCTTCTATCACGACCTACTGTTCTCACTCAGGAGAAACACTAGGTGGCACACCATTGTCCCGGACAAGGTTCCTCATAACCGAAAACCAATCCAGCATTACCACCACAAGGCCACCTACCTTCAGCGAATCACTTAACCAAACGTGTCATGCAGACATAACATCTCATAATCACCCAATCACGGCGACACAAGTCCCTGAGTCACAACTCTAAGGCCATGTTTGTTTTGGCGGACTAATAGTCTGTCTAGAATATTAGTCCGAAATATAGTCCAATACCGCGTTTGTTAAGCCACTGGACTAATAGTTCGGACGGACTATTAGTCCACCAAATGGGGGATAACTAGTGAGGGGGAGAGCTGTGGGATTAGAAAGGATTGGATTAAGTAGTGAATTTAAAAATTTTAAAAAATAATAAGAAATATTAAAATATTAAAATATTAAAATAAATAACATAAAATCTAACAATAACATAAAATTTAACTTATTAATTTATTTAAGTTAATTTTAAAATAAATTAACTTAATACAATGGTAAATCATTATCTAGTCCGTTATTTAATTCCACTCAATTCAAATACAAAAAAATTAATCCCACTTTATTACTAGTCCCACCTCATTACCAATCCCACCTCACTACTAATCCAATCCAATCCAGTCCGGGTTATCAAACGAGCCCTAAGGGTCACACACGGGTATAGATCCATAAGATTCCACAGTCTCAGAACATGGCCAAAACCTGAACCAATCAAGAACCTGGCATCTCCATCCAACCAAGATGAAACAACCCGCACCAGATAACCATTTACAAAGAACCTCTCTCTCCATCATGGGAAAAGAAAAGGGTCAACAAGGAACCATGACTTGACCTCAGCGTACTGGGAGCACTCCTCAACACTGAGTCTCTAAGAACTTTGTAAGTCCTACCTCGACGCCACATCGACTACAGTCACATAGCTACTGTCAACTCTGATCATGGTACTCAGAGCACCCGCTACACCAAATTCTCAACTCTTATACCTCATTCACACACGTGAACATCATCAAGCTGTATACCTGGTACTACATATCCCATTGTGCCCAAAACCTCACTTCCCAAGATTACGCTATACAACCTAACTCTTGCTACGCAAATCACAATCACGTCACGGCCTCGAGCCCACAGTCCAAGGCACAACATCAAAGAAAGGGAACCCAATTCTGGGACCTCCCATTCAGAATTACTAATAACCCCGACAACTATGCAGACACCTTCTGTACTTCCGCCCTCAAGGTACACACGATTATAGGCATCGTATCCTATGATCTGTCACCTATCACCCCAGGCCAACAAACCACACGGTCCACTACTGAACCTCGGCACTCCACACCTTGTTTCCATGGGCAAACAACATACCCATCTCTAAACCAAAGGTAGAACACAAACAACCCCCAGAAACCTCATACCCAGGATACGTCATCTCAGCACTAGTCACTCACATGAACCTAGCACGGTTCCCAAACACGATCTCCTAATCAGTAGGATATCGACCAAACCACTGACCTACATTCCCGTAGGAATTCTGCAAAAGTGATACTCGTTGCAAGAACCCTTACACATTCCCATACGACCGTAATCCCATGCTCTTCCCAGCATACTTCCAAATCCTCCACTAGCATACTTTCAAGAGTAGCCCTCTACCAAAGCCCAAGCCATCAACCATGCTTCGACTATACCCGAACAAACCTCTGCTCATGCAAACACTCAACGGTTTTCCAATCGAGGCCAACCTCACACGGCTAAACCCTACTCACTGAAGAGTTCCACAACATACCAAGCGATCGACGCTCAACCCATAATTGTACCTCTGTAACTGATAATAATCGGATCGCACATCCAAGACCCCAAACTACGGTCTCGTTATCTCTAAGGGTGTACAGGTTATAAAGAAAGAAAACATGAAACACGACAACCTAAGGTCGATCTATCATGTTATCTCTAACATATGCCACATAATCATGCTAACACATAGCCACAATGATTTTGCAGACACAACACCGATACCGAGGAGAACCGACAAGAATGACGCGTCACTTTGGAAAACCTACTTAGATTCCTTGATAAAAATCACATCCGCGAAACGCGTTTTTAACTTGGCTCCCAAGTTTGTTAATCCAAACACCCGAAGGAAAGACTAATCAATCCGAAGGTCCAACCTCCATGCTCACATATACACGATATCAACATGCTCATGTTCCAAAACAGGCAACCAAGCACACATACATCCTCACAAGGTGATGCACCCTCTTCCCATGGCTCATAGGTATTCGAACCCAGAGTTTTGATACCAAGTTGTCACGCCCCAAACTCTGGGTCACGCGAAAAGCCACAACAACCACCGAACCCGCCCTAAACAAAAGGGATATAAAGGCCAAAAGCCAAACAAGGCCAAAACCTTTGTAAAAGCATACTATCAAGGGTTTATTTGATTTAAAAGAGTAGCCAAAAGACTACAGTTACGGTCCCACGAGCTAAGCTTTTAAAAACAAAATACAAGTATTGAGAAAAGAAAAATCTTTTCATTTTAAAAGAAGCTCAGGCTGTTCCAAAATTCTTCCTCGAAGCACAAGAGCTTACATGAACCAAAAACCAGTTAAAAAACCATTTTGTAACCATTGATCCCAACAATGAAAAATGTAGCAAGATACTACGAAAAACAACAACCAACCCAAGTTTCTCTCAAAAGTATTAAAACATGCATACATCCATAATCATTACATATGTTTTACAACATGTTATCTCTAAACATGAAACATATACAGAAAGGTATAAACTACCTAACAAAACAAGACAACAAGATCTTGTCATCAGCCACCTCCAGGCACCACCGGGTCAACCTACAGGACCATGCTTACCTGAAAAATATTTTACAGCAAAATCCCATACCGTGAGCCAAAGCCCAATAGAAACAGACTATAAAGCTGTAAAGCAGGTTATGCAACATAAGCATACAGGCTCAACCACAGGAGCCAAAAAGTTTTTCCCAACCCAAAACCACAAGTTTTCCATCAGGCTAACGTGAGCCTCAAAATGGTTTTAATTCATAAAATCCCACATTTTCATCCTCAAAATCATGCATATCAACAATGAAAATAATGTTTTCACAGTTAAAGAAAAGCAGTAACCAAAACGTTAGTTTTCACTCGGATCACACACCGAGGAAAGAGAAAAGATATTTTTCACTTGGAACACACACAGCCGAGGAAAATAAACCGGTAAAATAGTATGCTCCACTTGGACCACATAGCCGAGGAGAAAGATAAAATGAATCCTATATACCGACTCCATCACAAGGGGACAGAGGTAGAAACTATAGACTCTTGCCCAGTACCCAATTCCTATACATCATAGGACCGGTTAGGTAACGATAAGTTCTATACGGAGCACCATAACATAACTGCTGATTTTATGGGCCCAAAACCCGAGGAACAAAAGCACCCAAACCATCTTCTTTATGGAAATTACCTCGAAGGATAACAAAAGTACCTACTCTGCGCACGTTTTCGGACTTACACCGAGGGTAACTTGTGCCAAATACTCGTTATCCCGGTACATCTAGAGAATCATTTTACTAAAACTGCCACGTAGCTCAACTACGAAAAATATTTTCACAACTACATTATACATGTATTTTAGATCCATCCATCAACATGGAGATCAAAAACAAAACATTTCTCAAAATGCTTTTTCCCGTTTTCAACAAAACGTTTCAAAACTTAGACTCAACCTCGAGGGATAGCTCCAATCCTCCAAAACATAGTTTGTCGAAATTTTCACAAATCCACCATTTTCAAAACCACATTTGAAAATCAGAGATATCCACAATTCATATCATGTACTAAACCAATAAAAGAGCAAAACATACTTTTTTCCGAGCGAACAAGGTTTGAACACAAAACATGATATATAAGCATTTCAACTGGGAAAAAAGCATGCAACTAAATGTAGCGTAACTGGCCAACCGTCATTATCACGTCCCGATACCCGGGTCACGTCAATCACCCACGAACAAACTCCCAATGAACAAGAAATTTGATAAAAAGTTCCATAAGGATGAAAAATAACCTTTTCCAACACATTCGGCCAAAAAAGGGTAAAAAACGGTTAAGAGATTTTGACATACCATCACTCTTTTGGTCATAACTGTTTCCATAAAAAGAATTTCATTCTGACAGAGGTGCCATAGGAAAGAATACTTTCGGGACTTCAATTTGAGTACTAGAACGACCCAATTTCGAGTCCGGATCAGGGAGATATCATCAAAACAAAATGGCTTTGCGCAGCCAGTCCGCTCGAGCGGACGTCGGGCACTCGAGCGAGCTACCACCTGAGAAAAACCCAAATTTTACTGTTATTGAGTTCTAAGCCCCCAAAACTCTCAAACACCTCACTACCCATCATCTCAACCACAAAATAAAGCCTCCAAAAACCTTTTCAACACCCTCGGATATATCCAAACTAGAAACTACCACAGAACCTCGAAAGGAACATTTCAAATCCCGTTTTCATCCAATTGAAATCAACACAAACCCCTTTTCAAACCAAAACCCGGTTTAACGAAACGTAAGGCGGTTGTCCACGCATTTTTAACCGGTCAAAATACATATAATTGTACGCAGTACCTTTAACAAAAGTAGAGTCTGGAATCCGACCACATTGAGCTAAAAGCTCGACGTCTCGATCCACGTGAAAAAATAAACTTCTTCGGAATAAAATTCTGTTTGGATGAAAGCATAGCCTAGCACGAGGATACTAAGGATCTGTTGTCAGATCGTCGAAAATCGAGCCCCGAGCCCCCGAGAAGTTAGAGAGAACATAGAGCGTGTGGTTTGAAAAAAAGAAACTTAGCTTATAAGTTATGAAAATATATTTTGAAAATATCTAACTCCAGATATTTATAGGCTACAAAAATATCTTTTTTTTTAATTCGCACCACAACGCCCAACAACCCTAGGGACCAACGCCACATGCATCTTTAAACCTGAACATGCATAAAAACACGCATATACAGAATCTAGGACCAGGCCTCCACCGCTCGAGAGCTCGACCACCGCTCGAGCGGATCCCTGCCGACATACTCCTCTGCCATATCATCGCTCGAGTGGACAACCACTGCTCAAGCGGTCACCATCCAGACCCGCTTTCTGCCACCAGCCCGCTCGAGCGCTCATTAACCGCTCGAGCAGTCAATGCTGGGTGAAAAACTGAACAGAAGAAGCAAGATCCAAACTTAAATTCTTACTCCCGTAAACACTTAGATCATTTCCCAAAAAGGAAACGGGTCAGGGTCTCACACACCCGATGGACACGGTATCCAAATCCGTTTTATGGGGGCTAACCCAAGGGCAACAGTACCTAGCTTGTGCAAGTTTTCGATCTTTCACTGTGGAGCTAGTCAAGCCTAACTTATCACATTCACATCATCCATCATTAGTTCAATATTTGATTATCCATATCAAGATTCATAAAAAGTCGGGAGTCCATCTCCAATTCTAATTTCACAATCACATCATTTTCCTTCTATTCACAATTGCTACATTATTCTGTTTTTAATCCCATATCATCAAATTCCAAATCAAACTTTGTAGCGTTTCCTTTTATATCGCGAATTCATCAAAACTCAGCATTCATGGAATTACAAAATCCTAACTTATTTGTTAAACAAATGTAACCCGTGGATAAATCATGACTTTCACAACTATTCACATTTTTTTTTGCTTAAATTACAAATTCAATTTAAAATTTTCAAACAAACAAGTTATAATACTCTCATTTAATCACTTCATTTCATTCGTTATTAGAGTATTCTATGTTTCACTGTAGAATACCAAATCATGAATTCATATTCCTCATTCACTACATTGTTCTATTCCCGGTTCCATGTCATCAATCTCCCATCAAGAGAAACCATATTCTTTAACAGTCATATTATCCCATTTTCCAATTTAATCCCATATATCCCAAACTATGTTTTATATTTTCTCATCAAGAGTTTATCACCAATTCGTTTTCTTATCACAAGATTCACATTCATGTATAAATTTTTCCAACATCGTTTAGTGTAAGTAGGAAATTCAATTCACCCTGCACAAACTAACAAATCACAAAGCACTAAAGTCACTCTAGTAAATTGGACACATTCACTTCAATCATATTTTATGATTTCATTTATCCATTACAAGTTTCACAATCCTCAATTCTCAAATCATAATCATTAATCATTGGATTTAACTCGTTATTCCTATTCAATAGTCCTCGATCCAGATTCCATTTCATTTTTTTATAAGACCCGAATATGTCGTCTTTTCATAACCTTATTTGTTCTTTATATTAAAACTTCAACACACTTCACCATCTATCCAACTATTTATTCAAATTAAGTTTTATCTTGTTGCTCTTTTCATTTAATCTTTACAAACCTTTGACTCATTAGATCATAATTTTGACATAAATTTCTTGTAGTTTCATCACTCTAAATATACTTAAGGTTTAGTTAGATTGCCAACAGAAACGTAACATTTCTTTTCTTTTTAAAAAAAAAAATCAAATTAAATAGACTGTGGATTGATTAGGATTTTCATACTTCTACCATTTTATAATTCTCTTCAAACTAATCTAAAGCCAAATCAATATTCATTTAGCAAATTAATTCTCTTTAACTAAACCATGGTTTTAATCACACTCACAAACTAGTTTCATCAAACTTTTATACACCCGTTTGGCATCTCATCATCTTTTAGATCGATATTCACCAATTGTATCGCAACCCAAATCCCAAGACTTAAATCACCATTTAATCCTATAATCTACTACACTATAGTTTATAAGTTAAACATTATTTTAATATGGTTCAACTCCTTCATTCTAACTTTATTCTTTATTTTATCAGTATTTCACAATCACACAAACCAAGTTTTCATCAAATAATTTTCAAACCTTTAAATTTAGCTGTAAATCCAACTATTAATTCATATTGTATCAAGTTAAAATTTCAAATTGACAATTACAATACTCTCAGCTTAATGACGGTTCATCAGAATTAAACAAAACTACAATCGAATAAACTATGAATTGACTCAGCTTCATGATTTCACCAACTCACAAATCCTGTAAATCAATCATAAGTTATTTTCCTAATGACACATTAAAGTTTAAGGACTCAAGCATCTCAATGGGTTATCCATATATCAACTCTCGATCCAAGTTTCACAAAATTAACTCAATACACAAGAACTAACCGAACTTTAATGAAATATTGGATTAGGTTATGACTCCTAGCTTCCTAATTGATGTATCACTATGTTTTATAGATTTAATTGTCTTTTAAGGGTTCTGATTTCACAAAATTAAATAATTACTATGAATCTAGTCTACACCATTTCAAGCTTAACTAGGGTTTTAATCAATCTCAAGGGAACTCATAATTTTATATGGTTCTAATTTAAATCAACACAAATCAAAGCAAAACATCTTAATTAGTCCATATCCTACCTTATTGGAGCAAAATCCTCAAATCTCGAAAACCCTAGCTTTTCGGCTCAATGCACATCCGGCTCCTAGGTGGTTTGAACTCGAAGCACTCCCACCGTGTTGCTAGGTTTGGTGTTGGCGTCGTTTGGTTTTTGTGAGAAATTTCGTCAATTTCTGAAGAAGAGCGGGTGTCAGAGCTTGAAGCTCCTACCATGGCGACTACGCAGAGAAAGACAAGGGAAACCGAGGAAAAAGATGCCGGCGTTGTTGGTTGGTGATGTCCAGGGTGTGGTCACCAGCAGGGAAGGTGGCACTGGCAGGGTGGTGGTGGGGCGAAGGGAGGCATCGTGGCAGTTGTGCGCTCCGTTTTTTTTCTCCTCTCTCTATTTTCCCTCACTCTCAGCTTTGGCTGAGATGAGAATTTATTATTCTTTTTTTTTTGAATTCTCTAGAATGCTCCACCATTTATTTCACACACACACACACACACATATATATATATATTATTTAAAACTATATTCATTTCAATTAGAAACTCACCACCTTATTTAATCCTTATATTATTTCAATTAACTTAATTTGCATAAAATAATTCACTTCCATTCTCCACTCTACTAACATTAATATGAATTTCCTTTAAATAAATCAATTTCTATGTTTTCAAGTTTTTATTAAATTCTACTATCATTATCTATGCATATTGTAAAAGCTCACTTCACTTATCTCTTCAAATTAATATAAATTAATTCAATCGTCACCATGAAGATTTTCTGGTACCTCCGACTTAATCACCAATTAATATCTCGAGATCCCTTCCCGTGTCAACCGCATTTGGCATGTGTTATAAACTATTAGAGAATAATTTTGGTAATTTTAATTAGGTTAAAACAATTAATAATAAATAAATATTAGGACGTATCGGGTCGTTACAATCTTCCCCTCTTAGGGGAATTTCATTCTTAAAATTCGACCCTCGTCATAGCTCGAACAAATTTGGATAATTCAAGCAATTATTATTTCTCCAATGTTTTTTTCGAAAGAACTGCACATGATATGCCATGACCACAAGGTCACCCAAAAGAACACTCTTTACTGACAGACGACTTTATTTTTTGAATAGGTGACCAACATTTTTCTTCTTTCAGATTAAATCGATAATCGCTTGGCATTTCTCACAAATCTCTTGCATATTTATGTTTAGGTCTAGTAAAAAATTAAAACATCCATGCACTGTTTATCGTCCACGATACTCAACAAAGAACTCAACAACAATATCCTTTAGGTCGACTTTTATCTTTTCTACCGACTTCTATTTTCTCAACAATATTTTCCCTCACAATCACAATCGTTCAAATTCAATATTACTCGACGGTCAGGAAACCATTTTGAAATCCATTGTGCGAATTAGTGTTTGATTAAACTCCCGCAGGTAACAATATCACGAAGAATGGCCATTAAAATTTTAAGTAAAGTTCTAGGTTCCACTAACCTTCTAGATGAACAAACAGTGACTCAAACAGTGACTCCATTCGTAGAGTTAAGAGGAACCATCGATTAATATGGGTCTTATCCACGAAAAGGGCAACTTGACACCGAATCAAATTCCTCAGTCTCTTAGAAATCATGAAAGAAAAACTTATTCTTGAAAGGAGAAACCATGCCCTCAATCTTTTGTGTTAATCTATTAAATACTTCCTTAGCTTACAAGGGTTAGGTTGCCCAAGTATTCCAAATACTCAAGAGTCATAGCTATTACAATCCTAATCCAATCCTATTTTCAAACATAAGGCTCTATATCAAAGTTCACCAAGGTTTTTATCCAAAGACAACATTATCATGATGCCACCTCACTGAATCATCTATTTTCCAAAGATCACTACACCTAACCATAAGATTACTATTGGTACAATTCTCCTCAAGATAGTGTTCTATCGCACATAACATCTCCGACAAAAGAATTAACTGGTCTTCGTGCCTTACTAACACCGAGACAATAGTGCCATAACACTAGCCTAACCAGTATGGCAATAACTTCTATTACGCACGAAGGCAATCTACTCTCAACTCCCACGTTCAAATTTCTAACCATCAACCCCGACTTATATCGCACCCATGCTATGGCTTAACTCCGACCTCATAATCATAACCTTCCTATAGTAGGACCTATAAACCCAGCAATATTAAATTCAATCTAATTCTTTCTCCTCAAAGGATATTTATAAACTTTTTTCGAATACCTAACATTCGATAATCACCTAACACATAAATCACAACCGAAAAATATCACGCTAACAAACATTCACATACCGAGGTGAACCGTTAGGAATGACACACCAATTCGGATAACTAATCTAGATTTCTCATAAAAAAAACGTTAGCCAAACGCTTTTCTATTTCGAGCCCCAGAATAGTTAACTAGACGCCCAAAGGCAAGGTATATCACTCTCAAGAGTCAACCTCTATGCACATATGAATACATAGCAAGCGCAAGACAAGTCATTCACAAACCCATACAGGCACACAAACCGGAGATGCATGATCCCCACATTATAAACCGTTCTCCCTATGATTAGAACTTTTTTAATGATATTCTCTTACTTTCTTTAACTCATTTTAGAAGAAATAACTCCCAGAACTACTAAATAATCCAAGTCTAAAACTTAAAAATTTTGGCAGAGTTTTCTCTATTTTCGGACTATCCCAAATTTTAGTATCATCTGTGGAACATAAACAACATAATATATTCAGGCACTGCTTGGATCTCAATTCCCAATTACAGTTTAAACCATCCAATAGCCAACTGTCCTAGTCTCAAATAAATGCACCCATAGTTTAACCAAAATCTCCTAGAATTAAGTAAACATTCATTCTAACCATTCCATATGCATAATAATTACTAGAATTAAACCTTTAGAGTACATCGTTTAACTAAAAGAGTCTATAGCTCAAGTATTGAGAAAAGACTTCATTTTCATTATTCAAACTTACAAAATACACATTTCATTTTCCATATCATTTTTCTTCTTCAAATCTCTTATAATAGCCATAGCGTTTCTTACGCCTTCTTCTACTCATCAGAACTTGTAAAATGTGTGTAAACCAACAACGTGAGGCGAAGCTCATAGGATAAGACTAAAAAAAGTGTAATGCATGATTTGTGAGTTATGAATGACATGCTATATGCAATCATAATCAAATCATGTTTATAATCCTTTTTTTTTGTTCGTCATTTCTTCATTCTTTATTTACTTAATCTTTACTTTTTTGTTAAATCATTCAACACATTTTCATTCCACCATTGATTAAAGTTCTGTGCTCACTCACCTTAAGTGTTGATTCATTTGTCTTTGTTTCTTCCGTTCTATTTTATTCGTCTCATATTCTTTCAAATTATCTTTGTTCCCTTTTTCAATTCCATTCTCTTTGATCCGTTATCCAACATTTAGATTTACATTCATTTTATAAAAACTGTTCATTTCTCTGTCTATCCCCTCATTTTTATTAGGCTCATTATTCATTCCAATTCAATTGTTAACATTCCTTTATTTCCCTTCTTTTCTTCTCTTGACATAAATTATAAGTTGTATTTATCTTTCTTTAATTCTCACTTTCATTCTCGTTTTCTCTTTAATAAGTTATTGAATACTAACACACGCTTATCTATTATAAAATCATTAACTTTCTTTTCAGTTCATTAGTTCATTATCCAGAATTACATTTCATTTCATCAATCCAATACTAAACCGACGTTGGGTGCAGCATATAGAAACCCCTTCCTATTCTCCAATAGGCTACGTGAAGCCATTGGATAATAGATAACTCCATAACTCACCACGACAGTACCCATTTTATGGACCTCACCCAAGGGACACTGTACCCAAATCCATTTTACGAGGGCTAATCCGAAGGCAATGGTACCTAGCTTGCACAAGTTTTCGGTCTTTTACCGTAGAGCTGGTTAAGCCCAACTTAACACATTTACATCAACCATCATGGATTCAATATTTGATTATCCATATCAATATTCATAAAATGCCGAGAGTCCATCTCCCATTCCAATTTCACAGTCACATCATTTTACTTCTCATTCACAATTGTTACATTATTCTGTTTCTAATTCCATATCATCAAGTTCCAAATCAAACTTTGTAGCGTTTCCTTTTATATCATGAATTCATCAAAATTCAGAATTCATGGAATTACAAAATCCTACCTTATTTGTTAAACAAATGTAACCCGTGGATAAATCAGGACTTTCACAACTATTCACATTTTTTTTGCTTAAGTTACAAATTCAATTTAAAATTTTCAAACAAACAAGTTGTAATACTCTGATTTAATCATTTCATTTCATTTGTTATTAGAATATTCTACGTTTCACCGTAGAATACCAAATCATGAATTGATATTCCTCATTCATTACATTGTTCTGTTCCCGGTTCCATGTCATCAGTCTTCCATCAAGAGAAACCATATTCTTTAACAGTCATAATATCCCATTTTTCAATTTAATCCCATATAACCAAATTGTGTTTTTATATTTTCTTGTCAATAGTTTAGCACCAATTTGTCTTCTTATCACAAGATTCACATTCACGTATAAATTTCTTCAACATCGTTTAGTGTAAGTAGTGTTAGAAGCAAGACTGTCAAAATCTTTGTTTTTGCAAACGATTATTTAAAAAATAATAATTGGACGGGCAAAGTTCAAAACGGGCTTTAGATAAAATTTTTGATGACGAACAGTCAAAATAAAACCTGTGCATCCGAGGTTAATTTAGAAGAATACCTTTTCACTGGTCAAATCTTCAACTATGATTTGAGTCCAAGTTCAAGTTCTTGTCAGATCTTCTTTTGTATTCTCTTATGCGATTCCTAAATGTAGTGTGGGCTACAAACTATTGAGAATTTGTACCAGAAGAATCTGGACAGTTTTTATCTTAGAAGACAAGTTATGAAACTGGTTTAGCCTACCCACATATTTATAGGGCTATAGCAGGGACCTAGAGAGTAATTATGAGTAAGATTTTAAGTGGAACACAAACACGTATCAGCGGTTTTTACAATTAAGCAAATCTCATAGCGGTATATGTAATTATTGAAAATCAGTAGTGATTTCTGCAATTTTCATAAAATACTGAATTACTGTTCACACCACTAAAGAACTATAACTGTACTCTGACTCATAATCTCAAGAGCATATAGCATTGAGCTCTTGTTATTAAACACTTACCATTTCTCCCCACATTAAGATTCTCAATACCTGCTAATTAAATTTAAGTACTGACAATTTAATTTAATCGACATCTTGATATTCTTTAAGCCCTTCCGCTTAGCTTATTTGATCGCCAGATAATCAAATCCACTTGCAGGGGCCCGGTCAAAACTTATAAACTTCTTTAAGAGACATCGTCAATCCTAATTTTTGGGGACGTGAATTCCGTTAATAATTAATATTTGACATATAAATAATACCACAATCCAACACTCTGGGAAGTAGACCCTTATAAGATCACACCCTCTATTGAATCAAAACAACGAATAATAAATACATGAAAATCAATAATTATTTCAAGATTATGAGGATAAGCACTACTCATAATAACCTTGGGGTGTGAATTAATTTATATAGTCAATATAAAATTAATTATCCTAAATGTCCCGTTCAATACACACAAAGTATACTAGCACAGAGAGTCAGAACAATAGATGATGCTATAATTTGTTCCCCGTAACTAAGACAGGCCTACTAAAACTATGTGCTACAGTCGTACCGATGGTATGTCCATTTCCAGTTAAATTATGAACATAAAACTTATATTCTGCAAGAACCTAAAATATGATCTTTTGTATGCAATTCGTACTCTGCACATTGGATTGAATACTATACAGAATATCGGACATCCATGTATAATATCAAAGAAATGATACACATACATTGCTCATAAAGATTCTCATAAAATAAAAAATTAATTTCATTAAACGAAAATTAAATATTAAAAATTATAATTTTCAGTATACCAATCATAATAATCTCTTACTTATACTCAAAACTATTGTACCATATATCTGACTCTCATGCCATCTACATGACTATCAAAAGTCTTAACCAGTAAGCTCTTTGAAAAGGATCTGCAAGGTTGTCTCCTGATGTAAGCTCTGTCTGTTAGAAATCTCAGTCTGTGTGTCCCAAAGGTACTGTCACAGCCCAAACTCCGGATCACGTGAAACACCCACAAACCATCAAATAACACACTCAATCGAGAATACACTCTCAAAATAAACTATACATGCATTGTATATAAATGAGAAATGGCTTACATTATACGGCCCCAACGCCGAAAAACATGTTACAACATATATGTAACAGAAAGAACAAAAAGGAAGACTATAACTCTTCTGCCTCCCCAGCAGCCTCCGGATCAATCTGCGTGACCGGTACCTAAAAATATTTTATCCCACATCGTGAGTCAAGGCTCAGCAGAAACTAGACAAGCATGCAATATAAACAAAACATGCTAGGAAATCGAAGTGCAGTTTTTGACTCTCTTTCAAGCCATTAAAACAGTTTGAAACAGTTTTAGATCACGACTCACCAGAGTTAGAAAACACTTTTCACATGCAATGGGAAAGCGAGGATAACAACCATTTTTCGACTCATCAGAGCCTTAAAAACGATTCTAGTATTACGACTCCCGTAGGCCGATAATACAATATTTCGACTCCCGTAGGCCGATAATACAATTTTTAAGAAAATTGGTCTATCCATCCCAAAATGCAATACATGCAATCCATGAATCTTCTCGGACTTTCACCGAAGGACCACTGCCCTAACAAATGCATCTTCTCATACTTTAACCGAAGGACTACCGCAACCCCAATCGCACACACACCGGCTTTCGCAGCCTACCTCATACACCGGTTTTGTAGCCTATCTCATAAACCGGCTTCGCAGCCTACCTCATACACCCACACACGCACACGTGCATCATCAATCAAGATTTACATCTTCTGAATCACAGATTTATCTAATCCATTTCATACACATGCAAATCTAAACTAGGATTTAAAGCATATAACCATGTATCAACACGATGTTCCACGAACCACGTCACATGCCTATAAAACTCTAGGTTTTAAAGTATAAACCACGTTACACGTAACGATATCAAAGCCATGTAATTCACTTACATAATCCATGCATAAATAAACGACAATTATAAATGTGCATAACCAGTTATAAACGCACACAGCCATATATAACTTCACATCATGACACCACCCGTCACATAACCCATCATGACATCACATGCCATATATCCGTCATCTGCTCACCCGAATAACCCGTCCACTCACCGGGACAACCAACAACACAAAAAACCAAAACTAAAACCTAACCCGAAGGTCAACACCGCTCCAACGATCCCCTACTGACATAACACATTGCCACAACCCCGCACGCAATGATATATTAACCACTGCAAACACAACCGTGTACCAAAAACTAGCATCTAACCATGCA
Source organism: Heliamphora ciliata (assembly GCA_032360265.1). NCBI lineage: Eukaryota > Viridiplantae > Streptophyta > Magnoliopsida > Ericales > Sarraceniaceae > Heliamphora > Heliamphora ciliata. The sequence continues at coordinate 34,620 of JAUMHN010420884.1, forward strand.
CATCACACACTCAACATAGATCCACAACACCCACACGTGCCCAACACAAATCCACGACGCCCACACACGCCCAACATAAATAACAAACCTACCGAACACGACTTAACCAAAGGCCAATATAAACCTCCCACCAAACGATTCTCATCAAAACCCCATCTCTAGAAAGAACACCAGACCCAACACATCCCGCACTCAACGATGCAGCAACACCCCGCATGAAATGATCAACACCCTCTCCGTGACTTCAATTGAAAGGACCCCATAATCCAATGAACTAAAAATCACTAGAGGAGAGCAGTCGATCGAGCCCCATAACCCAATCGACTGAGAGGCCACCAAACGACTCCCAAAGCCATCACACAACCAACAAAACCCCAAAAGGAATCCACAGGTATTTGAATTGACTAATTCCCATAAATTAATCAATTGAATACCATAGGATGCCAATTGGAAACCAGAGAACCAACCACCAAACCACAAAACACCAACAAACTCCTAAGGCCCTAACATAACCAAAACGGACTCACACATGTTCAACACGAAAAACACGAACCTACACACGCTCACCACAGTTAACTAAGATGAAAAACAACCTTTTTCCAAACGTTTGACCAAAAATGGGTGAAAAACGGTTTAGAAATCTTGACATACCTTCACTCTTTTGACCATAACGTTTTCTACAAAAAGAATTTTAAAGTGGGAGATGTGTTATTGGAAAGAAGACTTTCGGGGCTTCAATTTGAGCACAAGAATGACTACATTCCGAGTCCGTATGAGGGAGATACATCGATTTTAAAAAAGAATTATTTTTTAAAATCGCCCAGACCAATCGATCCGTCACACAGCAGTCTCGGTTTCTTGGAAAACAGAATAGATTTTTCAGCCCCAAAACATATATAAACCCTAAATCAAAGCCTTTAAACACCAGATATGATACCCACATACATACCCTAGCCCAAGACTACCTCAAAGCCTCGAAAGGAATCCTCAACACCCGATTCCATCCACCGAAAACGACGAACAACGGGTTTTAAACCTAAAAACCCAACTTTTACAGAAAATTAGATCTATGACAATTCGACTGGTAAAAATACGCCCGATTACCCACAGCACCCTCATAAAACATACAGATCTAGAATCCTACCTCGGTGAGTTAAAAACTCGACGTCTCGAACTATGTGCAAAATCGAGCTTCGCCGAAATGAAATTTTGTCTGGATGAACGCGTATTCCTCCGTGCCAAAAGCAAGGATCGGCTATTGGATCGCTAAAAATTGAGCCCCGGGCCCTCGAGAACTTAGAGAGAAGGCAGAGAGAATATGGAGGAAACTTAGGAGTTAAGTTTTGAAAATATCTAACTCTAGATATTTATAAGCTTCCAAAATATTTTTTTTTTGAATTTTCAAAATTCGTGCAGTGACACCCCACGGGCGCCAGAACCTTCCCCACACGCATCTCTACCCTCAACCTCACAACCTTACCACCTGCTATCTCAACACAGCACACCACCCACGGAGTCCACCACCAACTCCAAACGCTTGGTCACGACTTCAACCTCAGCCTCACCCTCTCCGCGCAAACATCAAGTCTACATGAAAAAGATAGAACGTGAGATGCAACACATAGCACAAACCATATAAGCACATAGGTTCATGATGAATAACCACACATACCGAGGACAATCAATAAGAATGACGCGTCAATCTAGATAACCTACTCAGATTCCCTGCTATAAATCACGTCAGCTAAACGTGTTTCTAACTTGGCTCCCAAGTTTGTTAATCCAAACACCCAAAGGCAGGACTAATCAATCCCATAGTTCAACCCCCATTCTCATATATACACATCGTTCACATATTTAACATGCTGACATGATCTTGTTATTAAAACATCTAAACACATACAGTCAAGCACACGCAATCAACCTCACACAAGATACACCCTCTTCCCACAGCTCTTAGGTATTTGAACCTAGAGCTCTGATACCAATTTGTCATACCCCAAACTCCGGGTCACGTGAAACACCCACAAACCATCAAACAACACACCCAACCGAGAATACACTCTCAAAATAAACAATACATGCATTGTATATAAATGCCAAATGGCTTACATTATACGACCCCAACGCCGAAAAACATGTTCCAACATACATGTAACAGAAAGAACAAAAAGGAAGACTATAACTTTTTCGCCACCCCAGCAGCCTCCGAATCAACCTGCGTGTCCGGTACCTGAAAACATTTTATTCCACACCGTGAGCCAAGGCTCAGCAGAAACTAAACAAGCATGCAATGTAAACAAAACATGCTAGGAAATCGAAGTACAGTTTTTGACTCTCTTTCAAGCCATTAAAACAGTTTGAAACAGTTTTAGATCACGACTCACCAGAGCCAGAAAACACTTTTCACACGCAATGGGAAAGCGAGGATAACAACTATTTTTCAACTCATCAGAGCCTTGAAAACGATTATAGTATTACGACTCCCGTAGGCCGATAATATAATTTTTAAGAAAATTGGTCTATCCGTCCCAAAATGCAATACATGCAATCCATGAATCTTCTCGGACTTTCTCCGAAGGACCACTTTCCCAAGTAATGCATCTTCTCGAACTTTAACCAAAGGACTACCGCAACCCCAATCGCACACACACACCGACTTTCGCAGCCTATCTCATACACCAGCTTCGCAGCCTACCTCATACACCCACACATGCACACGTGCATCATCAACCAACTTTTACATCTACTGAATTACAGATTCATCTAATCCATTTTATACACATATGCAAACCTAAATCAAGATTTAAAGTATATAACCATGTATCAACACGAAGTTCCACAAACCACGTCAGATGCCTATAAAACTCTAGGTTTTAAAGTATAAACCACGTTACACGTAACGATATCAAAGCCATGTAATTCACTTACATAATTCATGCAAAAATAAATGACAATTATAAATGCACATAACCAGTTATAAACGCACACAGCCATATATAACTTCACATCATGGCGCCACCCGTCACATAACCCATCACGACATCACATGCCATATATCCGTCATCTGCTCACCCGAACGACCCGTCCACTCACCGGGACAACCAACAACACAAAAAACCAAAACTAAAACCAAACCCAGAGGTCAACACTGCTCCAACGATCCCCGACCGACATAACACACTGCCACAACCCCGCACGCAACGATATACTAACCACTGCAAACACAACCGTGTACCAAAAACTCGCATCTAACCATGCACATCACACACCCAACATAGATCCACAACGCCCACATGCGCCCAACACAAACCCACGACGCCCACACACGCCCAACATAAGCAACAAACCTACCGAACACGACCTAACCAAAGGCTAACATAAACCTCCCACAAAACGGTTCTCATCAAAACCCCATCTCTAGAAAGAACACCGGACCTAACACGTCCCGCACCCAATGATGCAGCAACACCCCGCATGAAATGACCAACACCCTCTTAGTGACTTCAATTGATAGGACCCCATAATCAAATCAACTAAAAATCACTAGAGGTGAGCAGTCGATCGAGCCCCATAACCCAATCGACCGAGAGACTACCACACGACTCCTGAAGCCATCACACAACCAACAAAACCCCAAAAGGAATCCATAGGTATTTGAATCGACTAATTCTTAAAAATTAATCAATTGAATACCATAGGACGCCAATTGAAAACCAAAGAACCAACCACCAAACCACAAAACACCAACAAACTCCCAAGGCCCTAACACGACCAAAATGGACTCACACACGTTCAACACGGCAAACACGAGCCCACACAAGCCCACCACGGCTAACCAAGATGAAAAACAACCTTTTTCCAAACATTCTGCCAAAAACGGGTGAGAAATGGTTTAGAAATCTTGACATACCTTCACTCTTTTGATCATAACTTTTTCTACAAAAAGAATTTTAAAGTGCGAGAGGTGTCATTGGAAAGGAAACTTCTGGGGCTTCAATTTGAGCACAAGAATGACCCCATTTCGAGTCCAAATGAGGGAGATGCATCGATTTTAAAAATACATTTTTTTTTCTAAAATTGCCCAGACCGATCGATCGGTTAAAAGACCGATCGATCCGTCACCCACCAGTCTCGGTTTCTTGGAAAACAGAATAGATTTTTCAGCCCCAAAACATGTATAAACCCTAAATCAAAGACTTTAAACACCAGATATGATATCCACATGAAAACCCTATTCCAAGCCTACCTCAAAGCGTCGAATGGAACCCTCAACACCCGATTTCATCCACCAAAAACGATGAACAACGGATTTTAAAACCAAAAACCCAAATTTTACAGAAAATTAGATCTACAACAATTCGACTGGTAAAAATACCCCCGATTACCTATAGCACCCTTATAAAACATACAGGTCTATAATCCTACCTCGGTGAGTTAAAAACTCGACGTCTCGAATCACGTGCAAAATAAAGCTTCGTCGGAATGAAATTTCGTCTGGATGAACGCGTAGCCAACCGTGCCAAAAGCAAGGATCCACTGTTGGATCGCTGAAAACCGAGCCTCGGGCCCCTGAGAACTTTGAGAGAAGGCAGAGAGAATATGGAGGAAACTTAGGAGTTACGTTTTGAAAATATCTTTTGAAAATATCTAACTCCAGATATTTATAGGCCTCCAAAATATCTTTTTTTTTTTAAATTTTTGAAATTCGCGCCGTGACACCCCACGGCCCCCAGAACCTTCTCTACATGCATCTCTACCCTCAAGCATGCATCAAAAGCATATAAAACATGCTGCAACAAAAACACATAACGCGCGTTCGAAAACACCGAAAAAAGAAAATGGGTCAGAGTCTCACAGGTGCTAGATTGTCTGCTTGGTAAAGTAATGTATAATTTTTAGTCCTTTTTAGGTACTTGATTATAGTCTTTACCGTAATCCAATGCTCCTACCCTAGGTTAGATTGATATCTGCTAACCATGTCAACTGTAAAACAGATGTTAGGTCTAGAGAAAAGCATAGCATACATGAGGCTTCCTACTACCGAAGCATAAGGAACCGCTTTCATCTTCTCTATCTCACTAGGTGTTTTAGGACACTGATCCTTAGATAGAGTGATTCCATGTCTAAAAGGGAGAAACCCTTTCTTGGAATCCTACATGATAAAACGTGTAAGGATATCATCGATATATACTTTACTTGTAATAAGCCTAATATCCTTTGTTTTCGATCTCGCACAAGCTTGATCTCAAGGATATGACTGACTTCTCCCAAGTCCTTCATATTGAACTGTCCAGATTACCATACTTTAACTGTAGATAATGCCTCTACATCATTTCTAATAAGTAAGATATCATTTACATAAAGTACTAGAAAGATCACTATGCTTTCGTCACGCTTCTTGTACACACAGGACTCATCTAGACTTTGATCAAAATCATAAGACTTAATGACTTGACCAAACCGAGTGTTCCAAGACCTTTATGCCTACTTAAGTCCATAATTGGATCTCTTAAGTTTGCACAACATGTTCTCCTGGCCCTTTGTAATGAATCTTTCTGGTTGTATCATATAGATACACTCATCAAGACTTTCGTTAAAGAAAGCTATCTTGATATTCATCTGTCAGATTTTATAAATCGAAATGAGTGGCAATGGATAATAGAATCTAGATAGCCTTAAGCATGGCTAAGAAATGGAAATGTGAAGATGTAACGTTATGTTTTGAATTCTCGGAATATTGTAATTGAGGGTTGGAATCCCATATTGTAAGGCCTTAGAGCCATATATATTCATGTTGTGCATGCATGTGAGGCCGTTTATCGTGTAATGATTGGACACCTTAGCTCCTGTTTATGGTGATTTTTGTTAATGAAGTTGAGATCTTAGTTTTCATGGAAAGGATGCACAATTTAAGCTTATATGAGTATTTCATATCTTGTTTTAAGAGTTTAAATTCATGTTTCAAGAAAGAGAAGAAATGGTTGTTATACTCAGCTTTAGAAAAATTTTCATGGTTTTGGGAAAAGAGGTCTTGGGTGCCTGACCGCTCGAGCAGTCAGGAGTCCGCTCGAGCGGGGCTCGCTGGGTATGCTTTGCTAGCAAATGGTTAAAAACAACTATTTCTAAAGGAGCTTTGGACATAAATGAGTGGTTTAAGGGTAAAATTTTCAAAATTATATTCGAATTATATTAAAACGGACTTGAAGCGTTACAACCAGTGAACAGAAATTACCTTTGTTGTTCTGCTTACTGAGAAATACTGGATATAGCCTTTTCTAGTGTCGTGTCTAGTTACAGTGAAAACATCTGCCTTTTAATTTTTTTATACCAGTCTGTACCCCACTAACTACCTTAGAAATCGTGTCTCCCTGTTTTTAAAATTTTTTCTTCTTTATGTCTTTCGGTACTGAGGAAGAAACTTTTTTAGAAACAAACACATTTTCTGGTATTGAAGAAATACCATTGGTAGTTAAAGTTATATCGAAATTATTTTTTCAGTTAATAAAATTTAGTACTATAAGTTTGTTTTCTTTGAGTATTAAAACAAGCGGATTGAAAGCCATTTTAACCCTAAGAGTCACATAATTAAAAAAAAAAATCGTTAATTATGACGATAAAAATTTTGAATTTATTTTAATTTGGTTCCCTCTACCATTTTAAAAATAATTCGCCAACAACTTGGTAACTTGAGAATAGCATGCCTCGATGGGAGGACGTCTATTATTCTTCATAAGACCAGACAAGCCAATTCTTTTTAATATTACTATCTAGACAATTGACCATGCCAAGTAAAATTAAATAGCTGATATAGTTTCGGTCTAGTATATAATAGCAGTGACTCAGATGAGAAGATATTATTATATACAGTTAAATGTTGACCATCACCTAATCTCAAATTAATCGCTTTGTAATGAACCCTTCAGATGAAGAAGTGATTCACACTAACAATTATCCAGAATTATCCTTAAAGGAGATATGTACTGACAATACCATAATTAATCTGTCCGATGGGAAAGAAGGCCTTACTGCCAACACGCAAAATTTAATTGCAGCACCTACAAACTGGTGATGGGGATCGCGAGATTTATCTGTGAATAAATTTTTTCTGTCACTTAGACTTTTAAAATAGTTTTTAGGATAATAAAAATTCATTTAATTAAAATAAATTTATTAATTTTGAAAATCACACGACCTGAAATAATCAAACATTTTTTCGTGTGCACGATTCCAATGATTCTGATTTATGAAACCATCTTTTCGTGTTTAAATGCATAACAAATAAAATTTAATAAATGCACAATTTTTCTTTTAGCTTTCCAGCTAAGGTAGTGATTAAAGATATTTATTTATTTTATTTTTTGTTCCACATTTTTTGAAAAATAATAATTTATTTTGATTAAATATTTTTCCATTTAATTAATTCAAAATTCAGAATTAATTTTCACATTTTTTGAAGATATCTAATTTTTTTTTTTAAAAAATTATCTTAAACGTGATATTTTGTAATAAAATAAAATATCTAAAGTTTTTTTATTTAATTAAAATTTATTAATTAAAAAAAAATTTATTTTATTTTCCATAACAAAATATTTTAATTAAAATCAAAATTTTGAATTAATTAAATTAACAGAATAAATAAAATAGAATGCAATCAACCATGCAGTTCATATATATATAAACATGATATGTATATATATCCCTGCTTTATGATCTAAGTGAATCGCTGAAACGTTTCAGTCTCTCGAAGAGGATAAGCTGAAATAATCATCTTTTATCTTTGATTCATGTGTTCTGATTGCATCAGGCTTCCCTAATACTATTCGATATATCAAATCAATCCATTTCTATCAGAAAATCAACACAAAGCAGCCTTGAAAGAGAGAAACCGCCTGTTCACCACTAGCCACCGTCGGCGCCACCTAATCACCGCATTCAAGCGGCTCCTACCGCGTCATTCGAGCTCCATTTCGACGAGTTTTATACAATTGAAAAGATCTCGAAATATGAGATTTTTATCTTAAAAAATCTACTTGAAACTTTCTTGAAAAATGGCCCAAAAAGCTGCTCGAACCATAAAAAATGCTACTGTCCGCAACAGCACTGCGCAGCTAACTTCTCGAGGCTTTTTTGACCTCTTTTCAAACTCTGTTTTGACGTACTTTGTACCAAAAAAAAAAACTCTCATAAAGTACTAGTTTTCTATGGAAACATTTGTTTGAAAACAGCTTGAAAAAGTGCCAGAAAATCTCCTAGAACAGACTATCGTCGCACCTGTGCGCCGCCGCCTAGAACCACCAACTTTTCGAGGCTTTTTCGACGTCTTTTCGAACTCTATTTTGACGTACTTTATATCGTTGGAAAGCTCTTGAAAAGTAAATTCTTTTTATCAAAAAATCTATTCGAAAATAGTCTAGAAAATTATCAAAAAATTGCTTGGAAGCCACTACTGTCGTCCTATTTGTCGCGTGTTTGAGTTGTGATTTTGGCCTAGTTTTTTTCTGGTTTTTAACAGTATTTTGAGGTATGTTTTACTACTATTTGATGTTTCAAAAATTGCCCAAAAAATAGCTCCAAAAAATCAAAAAATTGCCACCGGCAAGCTGCCGAAATTGGGCGGTTTTAATAATTTTTCTCGCTATTTTGACTTGTTTTTATGCTATTTTTTATACATAAATACCGCAAAAAAAAAACTCATTGACGAAAATCGTTTAAAATCATTAAAAACTTACTGCGATCCATGGCCAGTTAAAACCTGAATCACCGCAGGTGCCGCCTCTATTCTTTGTATTTTTGGATTTGTTCAACCTAGCTATTACATCGATCCTATGTCCCAAAGGCTCACATTCAATCTATCATAGTCAACCCCCGTGATTAAAAAAATAATCATCATTCACACCATTCAATCAAACATGAATAATAAACGACGATCATAAAATCAGAATTAAAACGCCTGCAAAATAAAGTTAGCAACAGTTCTAAAACTACTCAGTCCTGATAACCAAAAATAAAAAACAAAATGGCTCTGATACCAATTGTTGGAGGTAATACTGTCAAGATCTTTATTTTTACAAACGATTATCTTAAAAAAATAATTTGACAGGCCAAATCCAAAACGGGCTCTAGATAAATTTTTTGATGACGAACGATCAAAATAAAACCTGTGCATCCGAAGTTAATTTAGAAGAATACCTTTTTACCGGTCAAATCTTCAACTATGATTTGAATCCAAATTGAAGCTCCTGTAAGATCTTCTACTGTATTCTCTTATGCGATTCTCGAATGTACTATGAGCTACGAACTATCGAGAATTTGTACCGGTAGAACCTGGATAGCTTTTGTCTTAGAAGACAAGTTATGAAAATGGTTCAGCCTACCCGTATATTTATAGGGCTATAGCAGCACCTGAGGAGTAATTATGAGTAAGACTTTAAGTGGAACACAGACACATATCAGCGGTTTCTGTAATTAAGCAAACGTCATAGCGGTATCTGTAATTATAGAAAATCAGCAGTGGTTTCTGTAATTTTCATAAAACACTAAATTACTGTTCGCACCACTAAAGAACTATAATTGTACTCTAACCCATAGTCTCAAGACCATATAGCAATGAGCTCCTGTCATTAAATGCTTACTATTTCTCCCGATATTATGATTCTCGATACCCGCTAATTAAATTTAATTACTGACAATTTAATTTAATTGATATCTTAATATTCCTTAAACCCTTCTGCTTAACTTATTTGATCAGCAGATAATAAAATCTACCTGTAGGGTTTTAGCCCGGTCAAAACTTATAAGCTTCCTTAAGTGGGTATCATCAATCCCAATCTTTCAGGACGTGATGTGAGACCTTGACCTGTTTTTCTTTTCGGCGTTTTCGGACGCGCGTTATGTGTTTTCGTTTGAGTATGTTTTTACTGCTTTTGATGCTTGATCGGGCTTAGATATGCATGCGGGAAAGTTTTTCGGGGCCGTGGGCCATTGTGCCGTGAATTTAAAAAAATATATTTTAGAGACCTATAAATATCTGGGCTTAGATATTTTCATAAAGATATTTTTTAAAACTTCTCCAACAAGCTTTTTGTTTTCTCTCTGCCTTCTCTCTAAGTTCTCGGGGGCCTTGGGCTCGATTTTTGACGATCAGACTGCCAATCCTTGCTTTTGGCGTCGTGGGCTATGCAACCATTCGGTCAGATTTTGATTCCGACAAAGCTCGAAGTTGTACGTGGATCGAGGCATCAAGTTTTTAACTCACCGTGGTAGGATTCTAGACCCTACTGCTATATAAGGGTGCTACGTGTAAACATGTGTGATTTTAACGATTAGATCTCAGTAGATCTGATTTCGTATCAAAATTGGTTTTTGGGTTGAAAACTGGGTTTTTTGTCAATTTCGTGGATGAAATTGGGTATCGGGAGTTTTTTTTGAGGTCTCGGTGTTAGGCATATGCGTGTGATTGTTTGTGGGTGTTAGATCTGTGTTCGGAGGCTTTGATTTGGGGTTTGGATGTAGAAATCTGTAGCTTGAAATCATGTTTCGCTGAGGTTCGGCCGATTGAACCATGGGGTTCGGTCGACTGAAGCTTGGATCTTGAGTTCGGTCGACTAGACGGTGGGGTTCGATCGAATAAACCGTGTGTTTTAGAGTCTTGTGAGATTCCAGTAGGGTGTTCGGTCGATTGAAGGTTGGGGTTCGGTCGACTGAAGTCCTGGGCTGTGTGTTGATGGTTCGGTGGTTGGTTTTGGTTTCCAATTGATGTCCTTTGGTATTCAATTGACTAATTTATGGGAATTAGTTGATTCAAATACCTTTGGGTCCCTTTTGGGGGTTCGGTTGGTTGTGTGATGGTTTCAGGGGTTGTGTCGTGGCCTCGGGTGTGTGTTTGGGTGTCGCCCTCGTGGGTGACATGCATGGTAGATACGACTTGTTGATGCACGGTTAGGTATGTGTTTGCTATTAGGTTTATGTTGGTGCGGGTGAGCGTCGTGGGTCTGTGATGGCTGTGTTGGGAGTGTTTGGGCCAGTGGTGGTAGTGTAGATTGTCCCCGTGAGTGGATGTCAATTTTGAAGGGTGGTGTCTTGATGTGGTTTTATATGGTTATGTACATATTTATAACAGTTTATTTATGTGCGGAATATGTAATTGAATTACATAAGGTGATATTGTTATGTGTAACGTGGTTTATGCTTTAAAACCTAGAGTTTTATAGGCATGTGACGTGATTTGTGGAACGTCATGTTGATACATGGTTGTATGCCTTAAATCTTGGTTTTAGTTTGCATATGTGTATGAAATGGAGTAGATGAATCTGTGATCCAGTAGATGCAAATCCTAGTTGATGATGCACGTGTGCGTGTGTGGGTGTATGAGGTAGGCTGCGAAAGCCAGTGTGTGTGCGATTGGGGCTACGGTAGTCCTTCGATTAAAGTCTGAGAAGATGCATTAGTTGGGGCAGTGGTCCTTCTGTGAAAGTTCGAGATGATTCATGGATTGCATGTACTGCATATTGAGATGGATAGCCCAATTTTCTTAAAAATTGTATTAACGGCCTGCAGGAGTCGTAATACTAGAATCATTTTCAAGGCTTTAATGAGTCAAAAAATAGTTTTTTTTATCCTCGCTTTCCCTTGCATGTGAAAATTTTTTTCTGGCTCTGGTGAGTCGTGATCTAAAACGATTTTCAATATGTTTTATTGGCTTGAAAGAGACTAAAAAATTGCACTTCGTTTATCGAGCATGTTTAGCTTATATTGCATGTGTTGTTTAGAATCTGCTGAGCCTTGGCTCACGGTGTGGGATAAAATGTTTTCAGATACAGGTCACGCAGGTTGATCAGGAGGCTTCTAGAGAGGCGAAAGAGTTATAGTCTTCCTTTTTGTTCTTTCTATTACATGTATGTTGGAACAAGTTTCCCGGTGTTGGGACCGTATAATGTAGTCCGTTTGGCGTTTATATACAATGCATGTATGGTTTATTTTGAGAGTATGATCTCGGGTTGGGTGTTACGTTTGGTTGTTTGTGATGTTTCCCGTGACCCGGAGTTTAGGGCGTGACACATGAATTTCGTCAATAATTAATATTCGACATATAAATAATACCGCTATCCAACTCACTGGAAATATAGGCTCATATAAGATTACACCCTCTAATAAATCAAAACAACGAATATCAAATATATGCAAATCAATAATTATTTTAAGATTAAGAGGATAAGCACTATTCATAATAACCATTGGGTGTGAATTAATTTATATAGTCAGTATAAAATTAATTATCCCAAATGTCGCGTTCAATACACACAAAGTATACAAGGACAGAGAGTCAAAACAATAGACGACACTATTATCTATTCTCCGTAACCAAGACATGTAACACCCCGGTCCGAACCCTAGTAGTAACCACCTAGATTGTAATAACCCGGCCCGGATCCTAGTTGTAATAGTTCGGACCGTAACTACCCATGGAGCAATCTAGCCGAAATCCTAGTATTAGCAACGAATAAGCAATGAGAACCTAGGTCGCTATATGAATAAAAAGAAACCCTAAGTAACCCAAAACCTTAAAAGACACCAAATACTTAGGGGTAAAGCCCTAACACCCAAAAAGTTTCGGAATAGCTTAAATTAAGTAAATAACATAAAATATTAAATTAAAAATTAAAAATTTTCATAATTAGGATAAAATGACCATTTTGCCGCTAGTACATCAAAAAGTCTTAAAAATCTAAAATTTGACACATGGACATCTAAAATCAGATATTTATATACAATTAATTAATAAAATAGAAAAATAACAACAAAAATGACCAAATTGCCATTGCATGGCCGGCCACCTACGGATATGTGCCCAAAAAGTTAATTTTTGCCTTTTTAAGCTCAAAAATGAGAAAAAGATGTATAAATTAAGTATTATTTTGACCCAACACTTTTTATACAAATAATATACATACTAATATAATAATATAGGTCAACAAAAGTAAACAAATAATTATTTAAAGTCTCTACACAATAAATAAGTCAAAAAGCTAATTCTAGTCAAACTATCTTAATTTAGCTTGAAAGTCTACACTTATTTATTGAATTGCTATCAAAATTATGATAAATCATGGGAAGACTAAATTAATTATAAATACATTAATATAATAGGTTTTAGTAGGTTTAGGCATATAAATTAATATTTTATACATTTATAATCACAAAAATATACCAAAATACAAACTAAACCCAAATTAATTGTCAAATCAGCTTTTTAGGCTCCCAAACACTGCATGACCGGAATACCCTTGCTCCAAATCTGATTTTTCATATCTCAAATAACCCCCCACCTCTCATGCAACCAATAGAGATTTAAAAACAATTCAAATTTAAATTTCATGTAATAATTAAGCCCCATTACATTTTTTTTCTATAAAAACATGGCATAACCCCCATTCTCTTTAGAAACGTTCGACTGAGAGAGAAAGTGAGAGAGGTAGAGCAACCACAAAACATTCTAAGTGTTCTAAGAGAGGAGGAGAAGAGAGAAGGAAGGAAGCAAGGAGGAACCAAGGAGGAATCATTAAAGCCAAGTCCATTTCTTCTTCAATCTTTTTGAGCATCAAAAGAGGTAAGCAACTCTCTTAAACCGTCTGATATTCTCCCTTGAAATACCCCTTAATCCATCTCTATAACCAACCCTAAGAAAAAGAAATGAAGAATAACTAAAAAAAGGCGTTGTAGATGCAAACAGTGGACTGCTAGGGCAAGATTGTGCTTTGTATGTGCTTGTATGTGTATGTTTTCAAGTTTTATAGATTGAAAATGTTCTGAAGTTTTTATTTATATGATTTTATAACATGCATGCAAAGAAAATATGTCAAAAATGTACACAAAATAAGCTAAGCAACAAAAACCCTAAGTAGTCTGATTTTTTGGACTTACTAACTTTCTACCACCAACTTTAAAATGTCATAACTAATTATAAAAAAATCATCTTAACGTGATTTTCGTTTCTAGACCTAGCTCTTTGAGTTATCTTTCATACAAAATGGGTTTGGAGTGATTTCGTTGGATAGAACTCTAGATATTTTATTATTTCCAAAGCGAGTCAGATCTTGACCACTTTAAGTTGCAGACCTAAACAACCCTAAGTTAGAGTAAGAACCGTGCCTAGGTCAAAACATAAAACTTGTAGAGGACATATTTATATTTCTATCCACCAAAAATGAGCCAATAATAGGAAGTTTTGATAGGTCAAAGCCCTTCCCAAATTCACTGTTGAGGTTTAGTGACTGACAGACCTAACTTTTTAAAAGTCAGATCCAAAAGTGGTAAACATGAAAAATGTATCTATCATATTAAGCTAATTACTAAGAAATCATCAGCCCAAAATACCTTCGGATGATACCCCAAATATTTTGAGAATTCTCTTCTAAAATCACATTCTGCAGACCTTTTTTAGGGTGGCTGAACCCTTTTTTATAAATTGGCCCAAATCTCAAACGTTTTGCAAATAACTTGCCCTAACACAAAACATGAAACTTGTAGGGGACATCTTAAATTAGAACTCCACCCAAAATCAGATCCATATCCCTCACAATGATGCCCGAAAACCTAGACCAACAGATGCTTAATTTCTATGATATTATCTGTAAAATGCTGAAGGGTTTTTACTAAAATAAAATAAATGGCCTTCTTACCTTAGGAATTGACCTTGGTGATAAATATGAAAGTTATAGAAAATATTTTTATCTATTTGGTGTTCAAATTTAAGAAATTAAATCAATGTCTAAGTACAACAAAACACTATTGCAACTTTAAATTTGGCAATTAAACTTTTACCTAAATTTAGCTAAGTGTATGAATGGTGTGTTATTTTGTGAAACTTGAATCTATGTACTTTATATGAACTTGGTAAATAACTAATGTATGGAAATAATGATTTTGAATAAATGAACCCATGTCGATAGTTTGATTCTATGTAGCATAAATTATGGTTATACTTCGCATGCTTGTATTTGATATTTTAGCAAGTTGTACCTTATGTTCTAAAGACTTGTATTTTATGCTATGCGTCATGCCATGTTTAGTCTCATCCCATGCTATTGTTAAGTTGTACTTTAAGATACGAGTTGTTGTACCATAAGCATCATTGCATTGCACTTAGGGCATCTTGTGGGTTGGGTTTTGTGCGTAAGTTATTGGTCAAAGGATTTAGAATAAGGATGGAGAATTTGGAATAATATCACGATTAGAGAGTCCTTGTTGATGGGGGTGTTGACAATGGACCATATACGTCTTGAGCCGTGTTACGTCCTGAGCCGTATCACGTCTTGAGCCAAAGAGCCGCTATACGTCGCTGTGTTCGGGAACGCTGATGAATGTGAACCTAACATACGGGAAGATAGTGGTACCATTCAGGTTATTATATTGATATGTAGACTTTGGGCCATGTACGTCTTGAGTCGTGTTACGTCCTGAACTGTATCACGTTTTGAGCCAAACAGCCGCTATACGCCGCTGTGATCAAAAACACTGACGAACAGGAACTTAACGTACTGGAACGTAATTGTACCATTCTGATTATCGTGTTGGATATGACCGACCTTGGGTCATATACGTCCTGAGCCCTGTCACGTCTTGCGCCAAACGTCCACTATACGCCGTCGTGATTGGGAACGTTGGTGTACGGGAGCATAACGTACGGGAACGTAAAGATGTTACTCAAAATTTGATTGGTTGATTTATAATCGGGTTGGACAACTGCATTGCATTCATCTGCATCACGCACTTGCACAATTGTTCTTACATATGCTTACCCTGTTGAAAACGTTAAATTATCTGTCTATTTGGTTATGGGCTCTGGCTCATGAAATTCATGCCACAGGTAAAGAAGAAGAACAATTTTTTGAGGGTACATTCGTAGGAGAAAAAGACTTCGAGAAGCGAAGAGAGTAGCAGAAGCCAGCGGATCCCAGCTTTTCCACTTGAAGGCGTAGCATGTCTACCTTTTTGATCTTTTGTTCAGTTTTCCACGGACATAATATAACTTTTGTTAAAATTTTTGGATGACTGTAATCATTATGTAGTTGGAACAAATTCTGAACCATTAATGTTGTATTAATTATCATATGTAATTATGAATGTTCGATTAGAATATATTCCTTATTTATAGTTATGTATGTCCCGACGTGCCCGGAGAACGGGGCGTCACTGTTGGTATCAGACCCTAGGTTTAGTGAACCTTTAGGCCTTGGAAAATGGGAGATTACGAGTTATGTGGTGTAGAAACTCTATGCAGTGTCTGTACTGTTAAGTTATCGCATATAATTTTAATAACTTAAAAATCTTTACCTTAGGATTTTCTCTATCTTTCTTTCTTTAGGATGGCATCAGACGCAGAACTAGCTGGGGAACCGTGGGAGCATCGGAACCAGAGGACTCAAATCTGGAGGAAGAACCCGCAGAAGAGCATGACCCAAAAAATGTGTTTTCGCTAGCATGGATGTTTCTGGATGAGTGGCCATCTTAGGGAGAAGAAGAGGTTGAGGAAGTAGGAGCAAATGAAGAACTTGATGTAGTAGGGGATGAGGCAGACTTCGGAGTAGACGATGAGGAGTGACTTAAGGACGATGACGAGAACGAGGAGCGAGCCATCACCTTCTTTTATAATCCGCTAGAGGCGCCGCCACCAGAGCTAGATGATGATGAAGCAACGGATGCAGTAGTCTACTGGAGCCGCCATGACTACCTATGAGACCCTGGCCTATTTTCTTTTTTGGCATTTTCGGACGCGTGTTACGTGTTTTTGTTTGAGCATGTTTTTATTGATTTTGATGCATGATCGGGCTTAGATATGCATGCGGGGTAGGTTCCTGGGGCTATGGGCCGTTGTGGCGCGAATTTCAAAATTTCAAAAAAAAAGATATTTTGGAGGCCTATAAATATCTGGAGTTAGATATTTTCAAAAAGATTTTTCAAAACTTCTCCAACAAGCTTCCTATTTTCTCTCTGCCTTCTTTCTAAGTTCTCAGGGGCCCGGGGCTTGGTTTTCGACGATCAGACTACCAATCCTTGTTATTGGCGTTGTGGTCTACGCATTCATCCAGTTGGAATTCCATTCCAGTGAAGCTCGATTTTGCACGTGGATCGAGACATTGAGTTTTAACTCACCGAGGTAGGATTCTAGACCTGTATGTTGTATAAGGATGCTATGGGTAATCGGGTGTATTTTTACCGGTCGAATAGCTGTAGATCAAGTTTGTATCAGGTTGAGTTTTTGGATTTAAAACCGGTTGTTAGTCGATTTCGTTGGATAAAATCGTGTTTCGAGAGTTTCTTTCGAGGGTTTGGTGTTTGGCATGGGCGTGTGGATGTCCGAGGGTGTTAGATTGGTGTTTGAAGGTGTTGAATTGAGGTTTTGGAGGTTGAAACAGTGTTCGAAAACTGTTCTCGCCTCTGTTCAGTTGACTGAACCGTGAGGTTCAGTCGACTGGATCATGTTTTTGGGGTTCGATCGACTGAACCTCGAGGGTCAGTCAACTGAACCATGGCTGTTTGGCATTTACGAGTTTTCAGTGTGGTTTTCAGTCGACTGGGGGCTTGGGTCAGTCGACTGAACCTCTGGGCAATGTGATGGTGGTTCGGTGGTTTGGTTTTGGTTTTTGATTGGCATCCTATGTTATTCAATTGACTAATTTATGGGAATTAGTTGATTTAAATACATGCGGATTCCTTTTGGGGTTCGGTTGATCGTGTGGTGGTTTGGGGGTCATGTTGTGGCCTCGGGTGTTTCATTTAAATGTCGTCCTTGGGTTGACGTGCATGGTTAGATTTTGGGAGTTGTGGCACGGTTATGTGCGAGTTGGTTATGCTCGGGACGTGTAGATTCGTGGTTCGATTTTAAGGTTAGGTTCTGGAAAGAATCGGTATGAGGGAGGTTTTAGGTGTTGGCCTTCGGGTTAGGTGTTGGTTGTCCCGGTGTGTGTGGACGGGTTGTTCGAGTAAACGGATGATGGGTGTGTGGCATGTGATGTCATATCGAGTTTTGTGGTGTCGTATGTGGGACATCATGGTTATACATGCTTTTGTGCCTATAAAACTGTGGATAGTTTTATTTTTTTGTGCATGTTATGCAGGTGAGTGGCCTCTGTGGTCTTAATGCCTTTAGGGCTTTGGGTTTTGTTATCCCGTTATATGCAATTTTATCCCGTGATTTAGGCATGCGTAGAGATGTCTGTTGATACGTAGAATTGTATCTATATTGCATATGTGGGCGGGTATTGGTTCCTCGGTGAAAGTCCATAAATTGCATAAGTGGGGCGGACAATGGTCCTTCAGTAAAAGTCTGTAAAATTGTCTAGGAAGGGCGAATAATGGTCCTACGGTGAAAGTCCATGAAGATATTCGTCGACCTTGGTCAACAAGGCATGCGATGAGGGCAGATAATGGTCCTACGGTGAAAGTCTGTGAAGATGTGTGTGTTGCACGGGTAGCGTGCATTGTGTGTGTTGCACGGGTGGCATGCGTTGTGTGTGTTGCACGGATTGTGTGCGTTGCATAGATGGGGGCTACGGTCCTTCGGTGAAAGTCCGAGAAGATTCAAGATTTGCATGAACTCCATTGTGGGACTAATAGACCAATTTTCTTAAAACTGTATTATCGGCCTATGGGAGTCAAAATACTGTATTAACGGCCTACGGGAGTCGTAATACTAGAACCATTTTCAAGGCTTTGATGAGTTGAAAAATAGTTTTTATCCTAGCTTTCCCCTTGCTTGTGAAAATTGTTTTAATGGCTCTTGTGAGTCGTGATCCAAAACTATTTTCAAACTGTTTTCAAGGCTTGAAAGAGAGTCTAAACCTGCACTTCGTTTTCCTAGCATGTTTTGTTTATATTGCATGCTTGTCTAGTTTCTGCTGAGCCTTGGCTCATGGTGTGGGATTTGCTTTTCTTCAGGTACCGGTCACGCTGGTTGATCTGGAGGTGCTGGAGAGGTGGAAGAGTTATAGTCTTCCTTTTTGTTTCTATCTGTCTCATGTATGCTTAATACATGTTTCTCGGCATTGGGGCGTTGTAATGTATGACGTTTGGCATTTATATACAATGCATGTATGTTTATTTTGAGAGTGTATTCTCGGACTGGGTGTTGTGGTTGACTGTTTATGGGTGTTTCACGTGGCCCGGAGTTTGGGGTGTGACACTACCGCAAAGACTATCGTATCAGAGAGCGAGTGTATGCGAGAGTGTTCCCTCGAAAGGACGTGGAAGTGGAAAAATCCCAAGTCTTTTAGAAGATACATGGGTCCGCTAAGGGTATTGGAAAGATGTGATGAAACCACCTACCATCTGAAGGTAGCACCGGGTTCAAAAGGCTATTAGGGGACTTGATGGATGCAACGTGGATGCAGACACATAAGCCAAGGGATAGGAGAGAAATCATCAACCCACACAACCCGACAATCGACTTTAACAGTCCAAAAATGTACCTGGAGATACCGGTTGTCATAATCAACAAGGCTCATATGGGGCCACATGGCTTTTGGCATGTGGAAGTGCTGTGGCACTGTTACGGCATTTACGAAGCAACTTGGGAACGCGAATCAATTGTCCGTTACTTTTGTCCGTATTTATTTGTTTAGGCTTCAATACGCTAGGCATTGTGCTTTTCTTTTTGTTTGAAGGTTGTGTGAATGCTATGTGAACTTTTTGAGAACCTTGTACCAGTTAGGGGTTTGAATGAAATGCAAGTGTACGTTGTTAAATACATTATAAACTATCTCATAATTATAAGCTATCTCATAATCTCAAACTAAATTCCACAAGATCCCGAAACATGAAAACAATTAAGAATTGAGATAACCCCCGAATCTCAAAAATCTCTTGGGATAGCTGATAGACGATCAAAACGCCGACAAGACGACTAACCCTTAGATGATAAAGCACTCAAAGTAGCCTAAATTTTGTAGAAACTATCGTTAAAACCCCGCAACATCACCCATCTAAGTTTCTTTTTCGAAACCCCTGTAACAACTTCTATACCCAGTTAAAATTCTTTGCTTCTAATAGCACCAGTCCTCAACAATGCTACCTAGTAACATTTGTAGGTAATCCTTCACCACCATTCATTTCCAGACTTCAATACTATGTCCTACTGAAGCAATTTTGTGAACTCTTAAAATCCCAACCTGGGGAGTTGACTTGGATGCTTGAATTGAAATACGTTAGGCCGACATAATTTCAGGAAAAATATCTATTTTGGCTACCCATTGCTTAGACGTATCTTTTAACAAGGTCTGATATTGTACAGATTAACCCCCAGAACCTCCTTTCTGTAATATTCATAAGTGCTGATCTCAGTTCTCCAATGCACCTATGCTTTAATTGGTCTCTTAACTGTGATTGTTTTAACTATAACCCCTTATCCTAATTCAACCTATCTTTGAATTATCTAGGTTCGACCCCAAAACGAGCTAACTCTAGATACATCTCGCACCTATACCATTCGAGATCCTCAGTTAAACGCTTAGCTATTCATTGCCATGCGATTACCTTCTTTGAGATCAATAAAAAATGAGCTACCCTCCTTATCAAACTCCATGCGTGTTTTGGTCCTTAGATCTTTGAAACCTCTCCCATAGGTCTGTGAGTAACAACGATCGTTAGGATATTACGTTATTAGGCTTCAACACTTTCACAAAAGAATAGGACCATGCGCAGAAACCTCTTGACACCTCTTCGAATCATAGGGCAATCTTTCCTCAACATTACGACTCAAAGTATCATCAGCGTCCGTATTTAATGAAGTTTTAAAGACTGAGACCCCCGATTGCAGGAATGGTTAAGTAAGGGTTTACTTAATGGACTACACCTTTTTAAAGGACCCGATAAGTATAAAAAAGGCGTCAGTCATCTACAGTTACGAGTAATAGCTTCACATCAAGGGACTCATGACATCACCATGTAACGGTTTTTAAACTTTCCCTAGACTAGTTCATAGTGGGCCCACAAAGCCAACAACCCGGGACACGATAGATTCGTACCGACAGTAGAGAAGTGGAAAACAAGAGACAACCTCAAGCTCAGAATATCCTGAGTATGCACGTCAGACTTTTTGAACTCGAATCCTGCCATCCCTACCTTCAATAAAAGAATTTTGACAACAACCATGAGCATCAGGAGCCTGATGGAGAAATTAACCATCAAACCACAATAAATCATATGACTCAGTATTTGCCCTAAAATGACCAACCATTGGAGAGAAACGATCCAATCATTAAAAGAATCGCTCAAACCCTACGTACCAATATGTGAAGGAACAACGACAAAAGCTAAGAGAAACAGTACAACACTTGGAAAGACTGGAATAAGAACGAAAGCATGTGACTACGGACTTCGTTGCCAGGATCGTTACGATCATATCAACAATATTTGAGTTACTATGGGTCACCTCAAAGAAACGACAACATTTAGGTTATGATGGATTTGCTCACCAAGATCACTCGTTTTCTATTGGTTAAACCCCACGACACATCGGTAGCTACAAGCAAAAAGTATATCCGAGAGATTTTTCACCAACTTAAGTTCTTTACTATATCTAACTAAGACCTGCATCTCACCTGGTCAGTCTAAACACTCAGTTCTGAATCAACAAAAGTACGTAAGAGTGAACATAAAAGAAATTGAAGAGATTAGTAAGGTTAAACAACCATTTTTCCCAAAATGTTGAACGTATCAGCCCAACCTTATCCACACCCTCAACAACAAACAACTCAAGGACACAACTTTGAAGAGAAGAGATGCAAGTAACTATCTACAACCTTTCGCGTGAAATTTCGAGGACAAAATTTATTTAAGGGGGGTAGATCGTAACACACCGGTCCGAACCCTAGTAGTAACCACTTAGACTGCAACAACCCAGCCTGGATCCTAGTTGTAACAGCCTGGGCTGTAACTACCCATGGAGCGTTCTAG
Source organism: Heliamphora ciliata (assembly GCA_032360265.1). Classification (NCBI taxonomy): domain Eukaryota; kingdom Viridiplantae; phylum Streptophyta; class Magnoliopsida; order Ericales; family Sarraceniaceae; genus Heliamphora; species Heliamphora ciliata. Next base: position 56,574 of record JAUMHN010420884.1, read on the forward strand.
CCCAAACCCTAGTATTAGCGATGAATAGGCAATGAGAACCTAGGTCGCTATATGAATAAAAGGAAACCCTAAGTAACCCGAAACCCTAAAAGACACCAAATACTTATTGGCAAAGCCTAAAAACTTAGAAAAGTCTCAGAACAGTTTAAATTAAGTAAATAACATAAAATATTAAATTAAAAATAAAAAATTTTCATAATTAGGGTAAAATGACCATTTTGCCTCTAGTACAACAAAAAATTCTAAAACTTTAAAATTTGACACATGGACATCCAAAATCAGATGTTTATATACAATTAACTAATAAAATACAAAAATAACAACAAAAATGACCAAATTACCCTTGCATGGCTAGCCCCCTAGGGATATGTGCCCCAAAAGCTACTTTTGTTTTTTTAAGCTCAAAAATAAGAAAAAGATGTATAAATGCAAACAAATAATTATTTCAAGTCTCTACACAATAAATAAGTCAAAAAGTCAATTCTAATCAAACTAAATTAATTTAGTTTAAAAGACTACACTTATTTATTTAATTGCTATCAAAATTATGATAAATTATGGGAAGACTAAATTAATTATAAATACATTAATATAATAGGTTTTATTAGGTTTAGGTATATAAAATTAATATTTTATGCATTTATAATCACAAAAATGTACCAAAATACAAATTAAAATTCAAATTAATTGCCAAATCAGCTTTTTAGGCTCCCAAACACTGCATGGCCGGAATTCTCTTGTCCCAAATCTAATTTTTCATATCTCAAATAACCCCCACCTCTCATGCAATCAATAGAGATTTAAAAAAAATTCAAATTTAAATTTCATGTAATAATTAAGCCCCATTACATTTTTTTCTATAAAAACATGGCATAACCCCCATTCTCTTGAGACACATTCGGCTGAGAGAGAGAGTAAGAGAGGGAGAGAAACCACAAAACATTCTAAGTGTTCTAAGAGAGGAGGAGAAGAGAGAAGAAAGGAAGGAAGGAAGGAAGAAGGAAGAACCAAGGAGAAATCATTAAAGCCAAGTCCATTTCTTCTTTAATATTTTTGAACATCAAAAGAGGTAAGCAACTCCCTTAAACCTTTTGATATTCTCCCTCGAGATACCCCTCAACCCATCTCTATAACAAACCCTAAGAAAAAGAAAGGAAGAATAACTCAAAAAAGGCGTTGTAGATGCAAACAGTGGACTGCTAGGGCAAGATTGTGCTTTGAATGCTCTTGCATGTGCATGTTTTCAAATTTTATGGGTTGAACACGTTCTGGAGTTTTGATTTATATGATTTTATAATATGTATGCAAAGAAAACATGTCAAAAATATACACAACTTAAGCTAAGCAGCCAAAATCCCAAGTAGCCTTATTTTCTGGACTTACTTTCTGCCACTAAATTTAAAATATCATAACTAATTGTAGAAAATTGATCTTAAAAAGATTTGTGTGTCCAGACCTAGCTCTTTGAGTTATCTTTCATAAAAAATTAGTTTACAGTGATGTCGTTGGGTAGAACTACAGATATTTCATTTTTTCCAAAGAGTGTTAGATCTTGACCACTCTGAGTTGAACACATAAAAACCCTGAGTTAGAGTAAGAACTGTGCTTAAGTCAAAACATAAAACTTGTAGAGAACATATCTATCTTTCTTTCCACCCGAAAGGAGCCAACAATATGAAGTCTTGATAGGTGAAACCCTTCCCAAAGTCACTATTGAGGTTCAGTGACTGATAGATCTCTTTGTCACACATTTTTGTGTGACCCAAAACCCAACTTTTTAAAAGTCAAATCCAAAATTGGTAAACATGAAAAATGTATCTAACATATTAAACTAATTACTGAGCAAAAAGAAGCCCAAAATACCCTTGGATGATACCCCAAAGGTTTTGTGCATTCTATGCTAAAATCACATTCTGTAAACCCTTTTTATAAATTGGCCAAAATCTCAAACGTTTTCCCAATGACATGCCTCAGCACAAAACATGAAACTTGTAGAGTACAGCTTAAAATTGAACCCCACTGAAAATCAGTGCCATAGCCCTCAAAATGATGCCCCAAAACGGTGACCAACATAGGCTTAATTTATATGATTTTCTCTGTCAAATGCTAAAGGGTTTTTACTAAACTAAAATTAATGAGCTTTTTACCTTAGAAATTGACCTTGGTGATAAATATGAAAGTTATAGAAAATATTTTTATCTAATTTTTGTTCAAATTTTAGAAATTAAATCAATATCTAAGTACTTCAAAACACTATTGCAACTTTAAATTTTGCAATTAAACTTTTACCTAAATTTAGCTAAGTGTACGAATGGTGTGTAATTTTGTGAAATTTGAATCTATGCACTTTATATGAACTTGGTAAATAACTGATGTATGGAAATAATGATTTTGAAAAAATGAACCCTTGTCGATAGTTCAATTCTATGTCTCATAAATTATGATTATGCTTCGTATGCTTGTATTTGATATTTTAGCAAGTTGTACCTTTTGTTCTAAAGACTTGTATTTTACGCTATGCGTCATGCCATGTTTAGTCTCATCCCATGCTATTGTTAAGTTGTACTTCAAGATATGAGTTGTTGTACCATAAGCATCATTGCATTGCACTTGGGGCATCTTGTGGGTTGCATTTTGTGCGCAAGTTATTGGTTAGAGGATTTAGAATAAGGATGGAGGATTTAGAATAATATCATGATTAAAGAGTCCTTGTGGATGGGGGTGTTGACAACGGGCCATATACGTCTTGAGTCGTGTTACGTCCTGAGCCGTATCACATCTTGAGCCAAACAGCCGCTATACGCCGCTGTGTTCGGGAACGCCGATGAACGGGAACCTAACGTACGGGAACGTTGTGATACCATTCAGGTTATTATATTGATATGTAGACTTTGGGCCATGTACGTCCTGAGCCATGTTACGTCCTGAGCCGTATCACGTCTTGAGCCGAACAGCCGCTACACGCCACTGTGATCGGGAACGCTGACGAACGGGAACTTAACATACAAGAACGTAATGGTACCATTCTGATTATCGTGTTGGATATGATCAACCTTGGGTCATATACGTCCTGAGCCGTGCCACGTCTTGAGCCAAACGTCCACTATACGCCGTCGTGATTGGGAACTTGGTGTACGGGAGCCTAACATACGGGAACGTAAAGATGTTACTCAAAATTTGATTGGTTGATTTATAATCAGGTTGGGCAACTGCATTGCATTCATCTGCATCACGCACTCGCACAATTGTTCTTACATATGCTTAGCCTATTGAAAACGTTAAATTGTCTGTCTATTTGGCCTTAAAATTGTATTGGTTATTATATGATATGTATTGTAAGATATTTTGTTGTGAGTTTGTTAGATGGTTTAGGGAATTTGCTTCTGGGCTCCAGCTCATGGC
>JAUMHN010420885.1:0-35383 GCA_032360265.1 Heliamphora ciliata
CAAATTGGTTCTTCTTTATCCATAGTTGAACAAGAACAATTAATAACTTTATTAAAAGAATTTAAAGATGTGTTTGCGTGGTCTTACGAGAATATGTCTGAAATTGATCTTGATATTGTCCAACACCATATCCCTTTATATCCCGATGCTAAACCGGTCAAACAAAAATTAAGACGGATCCGACCAGAATGGGCTTTGAAGATCAAAGAAGAAGTTACCAAACAAATCAATGCCGAATTTCTTATGGTAACTGAGTATCCAAAATAGGTAGCCGACATCGTGCCAATTTTGAAGAAGGACGGTCGTATCTGGATCTGCGTGAATTTTTGAGATCTCAACAAGGCTAGCCCAAAGGACATTTTTTGCTACCACACATTGATGTCTTGATAGACAGTACAGCAGGACACGCCCTATTGTCATTCATGGATGACTTCTCCAGATATAACCAGCTTCTGATGGATCCCGAGGAGAGAGAAAAGACGACGTTCACCAAGCCCTGGGGCACCTATTGTTATTGTGTAATGCCATTTAGTTTGAAAAATGTAGGGGCAACCTATCAAATGGCTGCCACTACTTTACTGCATGACATGATACATAAGGAGGTCGAAGTATACGTGGATGATATGATAGTCAAGTCCAAGGATCGGGATGGTCACATCGTAGCACAGCGGAAATTCTTCAAGAGGATTCGGAAGTACAAGATGCGGCTTAACCCACAGAAATGTGCCTTTGGGATCACTGCTAGAAAGATGCTTGGATTTATGATCACTCAGTGAGGCGTTGAAGTCGATCCTTCAAAGATCAAGGTAATCTTGGAAATGCCTCCTCCGAAGACCGACCGAGAAGTTAGGGGCTTTCTGGGTAAGATTCAATGCATCAGCTATTTCATCGCAAAATTGATAACTACTTGTGAGCCGCTCTTTCGTCTGCGGACGAAATGAGTCAAGTTTGAATGGGATCAAAAATGCCAAGACGCCTTTGATACCATGCGACATTACCTGCAGAATCCACCTGTTCTAGCTCCTCCTGAATCTGATAGGCCACTGATCCTCTATTTGTCAGTGATTGATTCAGTTATGGGATGTATGCTGGCGCAAGAAGGTGAAACTAGAATTGAAAAGGCTGTCTACTACTTAAGCAAGAAGATGACAGGATCAGAAATACGGTACACACCATTAGAGAAGACATATTGGGCCTTAGCTTGGGCTTCCCAAAAATTGAGGCACTACATGTTATCTTTCACAGTGAATATCATCTCCCGGATGGACCCGTTGAAGTATCTGTTTGAAAAGCCAGCACTGGCAGGAAGGTTAGCTCGATGGTTGCTGCTGTTATCATAATTTGATCTTCTGTATATCACCTGGAAGTCAGTCAAGGGCAAAGCAGTGGCAGAATTCTTAGCCGATCAACTAGTGGAAGGAGGTGAAGACATAGAGTTCCAGTTTCCTGACGAACAGTTGATGAAAGTTGGGGATGACAAGTGGACTCTATATTTTGATGGCACGTTCAATCAATAACGCTATGGAATAGGAGTCCTTCTTTTCACTCATGACGAATCACATGTTCCATTGTCTCTAAAGCTCAATTTTGAAGTCACCAACAATCAGGCTGAATATGAAGCATGTTTGGCAGGATTGGAGGCAGCCTTGGAACTAGGGTGAGAAAGATGGAAGTCATCGAAGATTCAGCACTGGTAGTTTCACAAGTGAGAGGAGAATGGAAAGTCAGGGACTTAACCTTGATTCTCTATCATCAAGGGCTAGAGAAACTAATGCCATGTTTCGAATTAGTAATCTTCACCCATGTGCCAAGACTGCAGAACAAGTTTGTCGACGCACAGACTACCCTAGCATCCATGATTGACATACCACCCGGAGTCCAAATGAGGCCTTTGGTAATAGAACAGAAAAGAAAGCAGGCAAACAAAACGGCGGCCGCAATAGAAGAAAGCACTGACAACTTTCCATGGTACTTTGACATTCAGAACTTCGTAGAAAAAGGAGAATATCCTAAGTTTGCTAGTAAAAAGGACAAAAGGGTGATATGGAGACTTTCTGCACAGTTCGTCATTTGCGGCGGTAGACTATACAAACGAGGACATTCTGGGGTCAACAAGTTGTGTGTAAACACTAAAGAGGGCCAAGAGTTGATGAAAGAAATACACGCAGAAGTTTGTGGGCCACACATGAGCGAAAATACGTAAGCCAAGAAAATCCTATGACAAGGATACTTTTGGATGACAATGGAAATAGACGGTATACAGTTCGTGCGGAAGTGTCATAAGTGTCAGATCCATGCAAACCTCATGCACGTTCCCCCATTCTAGCCGTACAATCTGACGTCACCATGGCCGTTCTCTATATGGGGCATTGATGTGATTGGCAGAGTAACACCAAAGGCATCCAATGGACATGAGTTTATTTTAGTGGCCATTGATTATTTTACTAAGTGGGTGGAAGCAGCCTCCTACTACGTATTGAAAGCCTCCCATGTTGCTAAGTATATCAAGCTAAACATCATTTGCCGATACGGAGTTCCCTACGAAGTCGTATTAGATAATGGCTCACATTTTCAAGGAGAGGTCTTGGATCTTTTTAAAAAATACCGGATAGTGGCTTACAAGTCCTCGCCATATCGACCACAAACCAACGGAGCAATTGAGGCAACAAACAACAACATCAAAAAAATCCTACAAAAGACAATCAACTCACACAAAGATTGGCCAGAACACCTACCATTTGCACTTTGGGGATACTGAACGTCAATTAGAACTTCAACTGGAGCTACGCCGTACTCCTTAGTGTATGGGATGGAAGTTGTGCTTCCCATTGAGGTAGAAATCTCTTCACTAAGAGTAGTGACCGAAGCCGATATATCGAAATCAGAATGGCAAAGGAACCGGAGAGAGGAGTTGCTCTTGTTTGATGAAGGAAGACTGCAAGCTCTATTTCATGTACAAGGGTATCAAAAGAGGATAGCTCGAGCGTTCAATAAAAAGGTCAAGGCCCGGGACCTTAGAGAAGGAGATTTGGTTCTTAAGAAAATCAGAGATCTTATCTTTGCCCGAGAGGCAAGTTCAAGCCAAACTGGTCCGGACCGTTTCTCATCAAAATCATCATGACCGGTGGTACAGTCATTATCATAGATTTGGACGGCAATGCGTTCTCCACTCCAGTTAACCTCGATCAACTCAAAAAAGTACTATCCTTGAGGTAAAAATAAAGATAAAATAAAAAGCTCACTAAGTTAAAAATCGAAAAGGCAACTCGACCAAAAGTTAGAACAGCCCGCAAGGCCGAAAACCCGAAAGGATGACTGTGGCAAAAGTTAGAGCACTATAAAAGGAAAGTGTCAAACCCAGAGTGAAAACCGAGCCCGAACTACGTTATGGCATGATTCCATCTTCTTGGGATACGTAGGTAGCTTCTTTTAAGAAGTCCGGCCACATTCTTCGTTTTTAACCATCTTAGAATCTGAGTATGACCAGCGCAAATCTATTCTTGAATTTTGATAAACAAAGTCATTCGAACTTTGGATAAATTTGAACCATCTTAAACATGAAGTGGGAATTTGTCATTACTTTAGTTTTAGAGTTACACAGTTTTTGAAAAAAAAAAAAGGGAAGAACACGCAAGTCCCAAACTCTACAAAATAAAGATGAAAGCTATGAAATTTTTTGAAACAAAGCAGGAGGCCTCAAATCCTACTACTTTTCACTGCCTGTTTCCTCTCTTCTTTATCCTTCTTTTCCCTGTCTTGTGTTAGCCATATCTTGTACTTAGCAGAAAGCTCGAGACATTGCAGCTCCGGCATCTACATCAATGAGCGGGATGGCCAAGCCTCCTGATACAATGCCAGAAATGGGGCCCGTAGTACAGATGGAGATAAACGGCCTCAGATATTGTGAGAGATGATCTGACTGTGACCGAACTGCCGCATAATCCGATGGGGGTAATAGAAGGTAGTCTAACAAAGACCAACGAGCAAAACGCCAGGGTGATCCATCGTGGCCAAGGTCACGGCAGGGATCCGCCACCAGGGGCACTGCTAAGTAATATCTGGACCAGTCAAAGAAGAAAGATACTGTTTCCAGGCTGCCTCGGTGTCACATATCTGATAATAGGGGCGATAGAGGAAAGCTGCAGCACTATGTCTATCAGTAGGTGGCTTCTGTATGAGATTCACTTTCTCCATCAGCCAGATCTGTAGTGAAAGTTAGATCAATAAGGGAAAGGCCTGGCAAAAAGCTTTGATAAAGAGAGAGGTCTTGGGCTCAACTGAAGAAGCAGAGTACTACCAGCAAAAGTAGTGGTTTCACCGCAATAAAAAGCATCTGGGCCCAACAGTGTCTCGGCCAAGACAAGTGGCACAAAATCCTTTCCCATCCACATCTGACTCGCAATATCAACCAGTGCATAGCTAACTCGCACATCAGCAGGGACTAGAAGGCACTGGGCAAGAAGACAGAAACAAAGAGCATAACGTCGCTGCGGCTAAAAACTGAGGTCACCAAGGTCGCCAGTAGGATGAAACCTCTCGATGTGCCATGGAATGTTAAGCTCGTCACCCGATATTAGAAGGGAAGCTTCCATCTTAGACAGACCACAAAGTTGCATCACCTGTTGTCGAGCCGAAAAGGAGGAAGTGGGAACAACGACAGAACTTCGTGGGGCCAAATCCAGGATAGCAGCAAACTCCTCCACAGTGGGGCATAACTCTTCAAGACCGAATCGAAAGACATGAGACTGCGGATCCCACAGTTGAGCAGCAGCTGACAATAAAGGACTGTTAATCTCTACGGTCCTCAGTGAGAAAAGGGCATTCAAGCCAAATGGGAAGAACTTCAAACGTTCAATGTGGGAAAATGCTTCAATCCATAGAGAAAGAGGAGAAACCATCTGAGTCGGAGTAACAGCAAATGGGGCCTCTAGGACTATATTTATAAGGCTGAAAAGGGCGAAAAATCAAAATTTTGGTAAAAAGCCCATTCAAAGTGGCGACCACTATCTTGGAACTAGCGATCGCCAACTCAAAAAAGCACAGTACAGTGACATCATTTCTTTGACCAGGTGACTGCCATGTTGAAACAGGTGACCGCCATGTAAACAATTTTGGAAAGTTGCGACCGCCATGTTTGAACATGGTGGGTGTGGGTCAGTTTGCAGTTTGTGTGATCTGTATTAGTTGTGCCATCTGAATTATACATCCAAGGCAGTTTGAACAACAAATGAAGGAAAATCATGCAACAGATGAACAGATGAAGTAATAAATGGCGCTATGGCTCAAAATGCGTCTCGAACATGTCGAAGTAAAAAACCAGGGCTCCCAGGCCCAATAAACAGTAAACTGGGGCACACAGGCCCATAAAGCAGATAAATATATATAAATATGTCAAACTGGGGCACGCAGGCTCATCAAAATAAATGTATCATAAAATGAATAAAACTAGGGAGGGGGGAGCTCTCTCTCTCACTGATGCCTGGGGCGGACCCGACGGGAGGAAGGACCGGCCTCGTCTGAGCTCACGTCCTCAAAGAGCCTCTCAATATAGACATCTCCATCGCTACCGGAAGAAGATGATATGGCTTTAGAACGGCTCCGAGCAGAAGAGACATATCCTCGGGAGCGAGCTCTGAAGGAGGCAGCACGAGAACCACGACCTTGGGCTGGGACTGGAGCAGGAGAAGGAGCAGTAGCCCGTGGTGACACTATGCCAGTAACTGGTACCGGAGGCTGTTAGAAGAAAACTAGAATCAGAACAGAGTACAGAAAAGTGTGGAAATTTTAGAAAGATCTATGAGAGTACTTACTATGGCTGCAGGAGTGAAAGCGATGCTAGCTGCTCGTAAGGTGGCATCAAGATGACGGATCAGTGCCCTCTGACCCGTAAGTATCAGCAGCAGACGGTCCACCCATGCCTGATTAAACTATAAAAGGAAAAGAAAAAGGCAGTCAAAGAAATAAAGCAGAAATGAAAAAAAGGGGGGAGTAAGGATAAAGAAATACTTGGCCAATCTCTGCTCTGAACTCAGAAACTGGAGGGACTGCAACAAGAAGGGAGAAGGGGAAGCCATAAGCCACAGTCTGGATCTCCCAGGGAATCTCCAGGCCTATCACTCCTCCGGAAGCTCCACCTCCAGCAGCACCAACATCAACAGCCTCTCGTGCCTGTCCTCGCCTCCTACCACCTGGGGCAACCGGGCCGGGTCCTAATGGACCAAGTAGATGGGTTCGGGTCCAGACAGTGTAATCTCCCTCTACCACCAGCAGCTCAGTAGCAGAAGTTCCCACCAGCTCGAGGAGAAGATCGACCCGGCTCAGCTGCTCAGTCCGGCGCATACATGCCGAAGGTACCATTGGGATCCAGAAGTGATCCAAGCTGAACGACTGGTGAACCACTCGCTCTCCTAGATAGTACTCCCGTCCAAATGAACCCTCCAGCAAGATCTGTCTAGGAGTGAAATCCTGACTACGCATCAAATCTGTGCTGGCCTGATCCTCTACGCCCCTCCAGACATCCCAGTGGACCTGCAACAGTTCAAAGTATAGTACAATACAAAGAACAGTAAGCCATACAGTGTGATAGTACAGTAATTAGTGCCCAGAACAGTGCAGTATAGTGCAGTGAACAGAATGAAGAACAGTGCGGTGCAGCGCAGTGAACAGTGCAATAAGCAGTATAATGTAGAAAGCAGAGTACATAATAGTAAGCAAAGATACCAGGTCAGGGGTCAGCCGGTCCAAAGACACCCGAAATCGGTCAAGATCCTTCCCTTCGGCCTTCTTCCCCTTCAGCCCTCAGGACCACCGGGCTGCACAGGGAATAACCAGAGGATCTGCCGCAAAGTTTGTCGGGACATAAAGCCCGAGGAACTCGTAGGTCCACAACTGCAAAGAAAAAGATGTTAGCAAGCAGATAATGGATAAACAAAGATAAATAAAAAAATGTGCAAAAATTAAATCATAACTCCCAAACCCTCCAGTATCCCCCAATGCTAAGCTCCTGAGGGAACTGGTCAAAGCTCGCATGAAGCTGTATAGAGTGGCGAGAGCTGCTCCACCCCAATCGAATGAAGCAACCTGGTCGAGATGAGCCAAGGCATTGAGGTAGTGCAAATGAACGGTATTCTCCTTGTTCGAGAACAAGGAGGTACCGAACAAATACATAAGAAAATCCCGGGTGACCCACTTGAAGTGGCGGGGCTCGGTGCACAGAAAATGTCTGAACCGCTCAAAGAACCAGATGTATCTGACTCTGTCGCGATCCATCTGAGCAGGAACAACCCCAAGGAAGTACAGCAGCGCGTCAGTCAACTAGGCAATAGTCGGATCAAATGGAATAGGCGCTCCTCCAACCCAGATGCCAGTGATGAGTGCGAAGTCCAGAGGCGTCAGAGTAGCCTCGAAGGTAGTGAAATGAAAGTTATTTGTGGTATCCCGCCACCGCTCTACCAGAGCTGTCAACCATACCCGATCATTGCTCGTCCTACCCAACAAGGGTATGAAGCGAGCAAAGCCGGAGGCATCAATGTAAGCCCGGCTAGGAGCAAGGAGGGCATCATACTACTCCAATACCTCTCCGGAGGCAGAACCTCTGAAGTCTCGGACGTAGTGACCAGCCTATAAAGAAAAGACAAACAAAGGATACATAAAGATTAGATCAAATACATGAGACAAGAAAGCCCTGATAAATCAAGCAAATTATTCAAACCCTAGGTAACGGTCCTTTGGTTCTTTTCAAACCCTAGAAAACTAAGCACCATAACCATAGGCTCGTAACTTCTACATATCCTAGTAATCCTAAGCCTTAGCGCGTCAGGCAAACTTCTATCATTTTGTATCAACCATTCTTCTCAAAAATAAATAAAATAATAATAATAATAAATAAATAAATAATCTTTGTGTTTTGCCCTTTTTACCCCAACCTCTTAGGATTAATTTTCTAGGAATTTTTGAAAATTTACCCCAATCTTAAAAAAAATTTCTTAAATTTCTAGAATTTTCTAAAAATCTCTTAAAATTTTTCTCAGAATTATAAGATTTTCTTAAAATTTTTCTCAAATTTCTAGGATTCTCTAAAAATTTTCAAAATTTTTCTCAAAATTTTTAGAATTTTCTAAAAATCTTCCTAAAAAGTTTTTCTAATTTATTTTCAAAAAATGCCCCTTAAATTTCTAGAGTTTGTGAAAAATTTGCCACAAATTTTAGGATTTTGACAAAATTGCTTCTAAACTTTTTGAAAATCACCCCTTCAGTTTTCATGCCAAAAAAAAAAAGCCCACCTATCGTTTGTTCAAATCCTAAAGTGTCCCTACTGTTTTAATCTTCATTGCAAAGGTACCTAAAGTAGGTTCAAATCCCATCAATTATCATCATCAGAATCATTCATCAAATCAAAATAAATCATCATTCATCATCATAATCAGATCACATCATCATATGGGGATTCTAGCCATGCGTCTACGTTTGATATATGCTTTGATAATAAAACAGTAAGGACATGGTACATACCGAAGGTCGCTGGCGAGAGCTATGACGGTCGGGCTCCGGCAGAAAGATGTCGGCTACAACAACATCGGCTGGAGACTCGTAGCGTCTCAACCCACGTGGAACCACGCAATGAGGAAGAGGGGCATACGTATGTGGGTCAAAGGGTGCCGGATGACCCTCTCCAGCATCAGGATCTAAGAAATCAGCAGCAGCATCCGCAGCCGCATGCGCCTCGACAGTTGCTCGTGCCGACTCCTCAGCCTCACGAGAAGTGCGCTCCGCCTCGAGTACCAGAGCGTCCATCGCAGCAGTAGGCTGTGTAGAAGTAACTCTGCTGGTAGGAAGGACACCCATAGAGGAGCTCTCAGTAGCAGAGGGCCCTGTCGTGCCCCTAAATCCTCATCTCCCTGGCCCTGGCCCGCCATAAAAAGGAACGGAATCACAAAAAGTAGGGTAAACATCGTGTGAGAAGAAGGAAGAAGAAAGAAAAGACTAAAGGTGATGAAACAAGGGAAAGCTAAGAAAGAGATGGGAGAGAGTTTGAGAGCGCGAGAGAGTTAGAGAGAGAGTGAGAATGTGAGAATGAGACAGATCCGCGCGCCTGGGGGGCTGTATACACGCTTCGAGTTGGCGGTCACCATCTCACAAGTGAGCGACCGCCATGTTTTCCAAATGACACATGGCGACAGCCATGTTGGAAGGATTTTTATCCGGCGGCTACCATGACAAAGGGGTTTGGGCTGGGCGACCGCTGGGTTGCCAAAAGTCACGTCATGTCAGTTTGCCATTATGACATTTTGGGGTTTGAGAGGGGCTGTTTAGGGTTTCCAATGCATGTTTTTTTTATCTGATTATTTACATGCATTTTATTAATGTAGGTTATTTTCTCTTTGCTTTATTAGCAAAATTAATTTTCAGAAAATATAAAATCTTTTATTTTTGTTTAGTGTGTGTGTGAGCTTTTCAAGAATGATTTTATAATATCAGGTGCTAAACTTCGAGAAAATTTTTCCTTTTATCTCATGCCTCGTCCTGAATTTTTAGATTTTAACTCGACCTATTAATTCGCTACTTTTTTCCCGATAAATTTAATTTTTAAGTCGTAACTTGGCTTTTAAATTAGTTTTATCTCATACCTCGTCCTGAATTTTTAGGTCTTAACTCAACCTATTAATTTACGGCTTTCTCCCCGATAAATTTAATTTTTAAGTCATAACTTGACTTTTAAATTATTTTTATCTCATGACTCGTCCTGAATTTTTAGGTCTTAACGCAACCTATTAATTCGTGGCTTTCTCCCCGATAAAATTAGCACTAAGTCGTAAATTGGCTTTAGTTATCCTTATCTCGTGCCCTGTCCAGTTTTTAAGTCTTAACTCGACCTATTAGTTTGATGTTTTTCTCATCAGTTCTCCTCACGACCCAAAACTGACTTATTGGTCCTCTTCACGACCCTAAACTAACTTCTCGGTCCTCCTCAAGACCCTAAACTGACTCCTCAATCCCGATGAGCGCGTAGCCCACCGTGCCAAAAGTAAGGATCCGCTGTTGGATCGTTGAAAATTTAGCCCCGGGCCCCCGAGAACTTAGAGAGAAGGCAGGGAAAAAAAATTTATTAGAGAAATTTTGAAAATATCTTTTCAAAATATCTAACTCCAGATATTTATAGGTCTAAAAAATATCTTTTTTTTGAAAATTTTTGAAATTCGTGCTGCAACACCCCACAACCTCGGAAACCTGCCCCGCATGAATATCTAACCCCGATCATGCATCAAAAAGCATTTAAACATGCTAAAGCAAAAACGCTAAATGCGCGTGGAAAAACACCGAATAAGAAAACGAGTAAGGGTCTCACAGCCACTAAGGGGTATTTTTGTCATTTTTGATGTTATTTTTTCCTTTACTACTTAATTGTACTTAAATCCTTGATTTAGGATATTTATGTGTCAAAATTTGAGTTTTTAGGACTTTTTGCAATACTAAGGGCGAAACGGTCATTTTACTCTACTTATGAGAATTTTTTTATTTTTAACTCATTATTTCATGATATTCACTTAATTTAGAATGTTGGGAGACTCTCCGGGTGTTAAGATTTTGTTGCATGATTTTTGGACCTTGTGTTTTTCGGGCCGAACTTTGGGTTTTTGATTCGAGTTAGGGTTCTGAACTTCTTCTGTGTTCTATGGTCTCGTAGACTATCCATCACTAACACTTAGGGTTTGGGCTGGATCTTTACACGGGTCGTTCTCAACCAGGTTATTACAATTAGGGTTTGTACCAGGTCATTACAAACTACCCCCCTTAAACAAATTTCATCCCCGAAATTTTGCCCCGCACTTCATTTTATGGAAGGTTAAGGATGATTTACTATCATTGTGCCTTCTCGTTCTCCAAAATTATGTCCTTGTTTACTTGAGTCGTTCTTTATTGCGGGTGTGGATAAGGTCGAGCCCATATGTTCAGCACTTAGAGTAATGGTTGTCTTGTCCTACTAACATCTCCAAATGATTACTACCAAATCTTCAAAGATCATATCACATAACCAGCTAGCCACAAAAAGTCCATATCTCTGTCACGTTAGTTTGCCTCTTCCCATTAACTGTTACTTCTACTTCTGTTTGGTCCACTTGAATTTCCTCTCCAAATATAATATGACCTAAAAACATCACACGGTCCAACTAAAACTCACACTTACCAAGCCTTACATACAACTTATGCTTTCTCAGGACCTACAAAGAATCTTCAATTGTTTCCTGTGTTCCTCTTCACTCCGAGAATATAACCGAATATCGTTTATCAACACAATTACAAATTGGTCTAGAAAGCTTCTGAACACCTGATCCATTAGGTCCATAAACATAGCAGGTACATTCATTAACTCGAAAGGTATCACCACAAATTCATAATGCTCGTAACGAGTCCTAAAGGAAGTCTTAGGTATATCAGACTCTCAAACTTTCAATTTGTAGTATCATGACCCTAGTCTCACATTGAGCACACGTTGGCTCCAAAACATAACTTACATCGAGTACGACTTCCACAAGCGATCACATGTTTCTAAACTAGCCCACCACCGAAACTGATTTCAAACATTCTCCACTTCTGTCTCGAAAGACTTTCACTCTACCGAAAACCAACTCATTGCCATATTCAAGCGTACATCGAAGACTACTTCCTGATCGACTAATGACTATTAACTCGAAATCACATCATCACTTTGTGTTAGACTACTCTAGCCTTACGATCAATAAGAATAGTACCGCCACTTGAATCAAATGAGTCACAAGGGTAAAATATACCACATATACTAAACGCTTCCCAGGTATATGCTTACCCATATGAATCCAATCATAATCTTGTCGCATATTTCCTTCACGTGCGTACCATCTACCCTACATTCTTTTAACTGAACAGTATTAACTCCGAATACTAAAACCTCTTATCATCATCACTCAATTCCTTCACATATTTTCTGCCACATAATCAAACTAAGAACCATTTTTGCGCTTTAATTATTTCATCTTACGCACATTCTGCGAAGACACTCGAGTCACTCAAAGCCAATTATAAAAAAAATCATGTCCACGAATTTATATAGTCTCACTTACGCTTCCACTCTCCTCATCCAAACACTTATTCCTTCCACGTATTCACATTGAGTTGCTACGCAACTCTACTAGAAACAACAAAATCATATCACCGTTTAACTTCTCATGCATAGAGTTCACACGCACCCATAAGTAAATTCCTTCTCTATACCAGCAAGTTCTACTCACCAATCTAAACAAACTTGCTCAGATGGGTCACATCACAAAAGGTTTTCAAAAGCAACTTCCTTGCGACTCACTTCGATTCCATAACTGAAACTGAATACCACTCTATAAGAGTTACACAGTCTAGACACCAAACGAATACAAACTGATACTTTAAGAACCTACCATGTGAACAACTCGGTCTATCTAAAAATGCGTACTCCACCCCTCAAACAATCCTCAGCATCAATGGAACTCACTATTTCCACAAACTTCTTGGTACCCAATTCCTTGAATTGTTTAACTAAAGAGTTACCGGTTGTAGACACCCCAATTTGACTACGTCCAATCTTAGGTGAATCCGATGATGAAAAGAGGTGGAATGGTGCCTCAGTACGATCCTCCGGAAGTGATCCAAGCTCGGTAATTGAATTCAGAACCTTCAAACCAATGAAATTTTTGGCGAACCATCGAAACTTGCTGCCCAAGTAAGGCGACCACCATGTTCATTGCGGCAACCGCCAATAGAACCTCTTGGAAAACCGCAGCCAAATATGGCGACCGCCACTTTTGATTGTGGCGACTGCCAGCTTGTATCATGGCGACCGCCATAGAATTTTATGGAACCTTTCAAAAACATGACGACTGCCAACTTTCATTGTGGCAACCGCCAACTCCAAATGGCCTGACGTGTCCCAAAAACGTGGCAGCATCTCATTGGCTGTAGAACCCAATAAATACCGTACCTCAGGTACGTTTTCAAGGACAGAAAATGAGTGAGAGGTTTTAAGAGTGAAGCTCTGTCGAGACGCCGAGCAATTCCGAGCCCCGACCAATTCCGAGCCCCGACGCCGAAACCCTGCCGAGATACCGAATCCTAAACCTCCAACACCTACGTTGAAGCCCTGCTTGGATCACCACCCGAGGGTTAAGTCGTTGAAGCACATTCCCAATTTGAGGATCCTTAAGTGATTCAGGTATCTCGGTTGGATCTTGGTCTTTCTAATCCTATTCTCTCTCTTTTGGGGTAATCGGGTTATATTTAATCTCAATTCATATATTCCTTTTATTTACATAGTTAATCTTGCTCTTCATTTACATTGCTTCATTTAATTTAGTTGTTTTAATTTCTTAGTTTACACTTTCACACTAAAGTACATTATCTTTTTCTTTAATTAATTCATCAAATTAGTGCTAACATGATTCAATAATACGACTAAATAATATCGTTATCGTTATGATATAAGAACTTACATAAAAATAGTTGTAGTTATCAATATTACACCCATTCAATTCGAGTATTTCATTTTTTTTTCTTCTTCTTATTTAGTTTAATTTCTTTTATTAGCATCCTATTTCATTTTTTTTTTCTTTTCTTTTAACTTTAATTTAGTGTTCAATTTTATTTTCTTTTAGCATGATATTCCTTTCCTAGTTCTTATTTCTTTTCCTTCAATAGTAGTGTCATTTTTTTCCATAGCATTTATTTTATTCTTTATCATTAGCTTTATTTTTCTCATAATGTAGTATTTTAGTTTCTTTAATTTTATTATTAGTTTTAATATCCTTACAAAGTTCTATTTAGTATTTTTTTTCTCCTAATATTTCCTTATAATGTTCCATTTTCTTTTTTTTTTCTCTTTAAGACTTTATTTTCTTTTAGTATTTATTTTGTCTTTCTTTTTTTTTCTTTTCTTTTTTTTTATTTCATTGAACTCCAAAAATCATAAAAAGGTCTTTAATTTAATTTTCATTCCTTAAATATAATTTTCTTTTCTTTCGTTTTCATTTCAAATATAAATAGTCAAATTTTCTTTTGTTAATATTTTATTTTTCTAACCTCTTTTCATTTTACCATAAGCATCTTTTGTAACTTTCTTTTAGGATTCTTTTAATGCATCTTTTATTTTGCATGTTAATGTTAACGTATATTTTAGTTTCTTTAATTGAAAGCATGTTTTAGAATAATTTAGTTTATCTTTTGTGACAAACCATGTTTAGGCAATTTTAAGCATCTTTTGACATATTTATGCTCTTTTAATTTGAACCATACTAGTTTAGGTTATTTGGATGAAATGGCATGTAGGAGTGATCCATGTATCTTTTAGTTAGAAATCGCATGCTGTAGAATTTAGGATTTCATCTCTTTTATTTGTTCTAATTTGGCATTCTATATACATATATTATGTATTTTTCATATTTGATTTTGGATGTTCTCTCTTTGCCTCTACTTTTTTTATTTGCATGCATTTGAAAAATTCTATTAAAAGAACCAATGATGATTAATAGAGGTCAACCTTATGGTTGGGCGAACGGGATGCCTAACACCTTTCCCGATTCGTATCTTAGCCCCCGAACCCCATTTTTCTCTAGTTAAATACTTTTAAGATCAGTAGCCATTTTTTTTTTATTTTTCTTAGTTTTTCTTAAAAACTAAGTGACGATTCTATTTTCAACAAAAATAAATTTTCAAAGTTTGGTTTTCAAGGTGTTGAAATGATTTTTTTTTAAAACATCCTTAGATTCTCTTATTTTTGAAACGTTTTTTCCAAAACAACTAAATCCCAACGCCACACCGGTCTTTGAGGTGATCTTGATAATCCTGATGACGAAATCTGTAATCATATGCTTCCATTTTCTCTTTAGTCTTTTCAAGTGTTGCTTCATTCCTCTTGGCCTCCACCGTATGTTCTTAACGTGCTAGAACATTGGGTTTGAATGTCTCTTCCAATTCCTGGATTGTTTTCTCAGGTAGTTGGTCATTTGGAGTTCAAATATAGGAAAAACAAGAAGAGGACAATGAACAATACTTTAAACAAGTGTCCCCGAAACTTGTCCAGTACAATTAGATTAAGATAAAAGAGATGTTTAAGCAAAAGGAAAAGCCAAACTAGATATTTACCCTGAAGTTACGTCGGCCTAACGTACTTCAATTTAAAGATTCAAGTCTACTTCCCTAGTAGAGATTTCAAGAGTGTACAAAGAATTTATAAAATCACTGCAACAGATTGCGATTTCAGGATCGAGAGAAGTGAACGATGGCAAAAGATTTTATCAATGTCGAATGTTTGGAACGGGTAATTAACAAAGAATTGATATCGAGTTCTACAAGAGAAGAGCTAGTTCAAGGATGATGACTTGAATCGGAGTAGAATCAAATGCGAATATAGGTCATTATCGAGGCATGAAAACTTGAGGATAAAGATACTTTGTAAGATTGAATTTCGAATAAGGTTATTAACAAGACTTGGGTGCATAAGAGTTACCGACGAACGACACTTGACAGTACCATTAAGGACTGATGATATAAGAATGAAGGACATACAAAAGAACTTCAAAAAGTTGATGCCAGGGCTTGCGGTAAGTAAGAAAAGAACTTATAAGGATGAAGTCGCGGGGTTCTAACGGTGTCTCTCGAGGTGATATCTAAAACTTCTCCTTGTGCGCACTCCTGTCTACCCCCCTTAAAATAAGATAACTCGTTGCATGAATCTTCGATCTCGATGGTCTTACCTGTCCTTTGCATGTAGATTCCCTACTGTTCCTAATCCCGATAACGTCCTAACATGACTCGCTATAGAACTTAAACGCATCAGATTTTTCTTCTTATAATGTATAGATGATAATATTAATTAATACAACGCATCCTATAGAGTTCCAATGCGACAGAATATATGGTTTCCCATAACCCAAGGCCTGAATGTTCACTAAACCTAAGCTCAAATATCAACTGTGACGCCCCGTCCTCCGGGCACGTCGGGACATATATAAATATAAATAAATAGATATTCTAGGCATTCATTCATATTTACATACGTTAGTTATTACATCATAAAGGAGTTCTGAACCGTTCAAAGTACTTAACTATTACAGTTTCACCAAGAAATTTCAAAAATTACACTAAGCACAGAAAAAACTGAATATAAGAACAAAAATAGAGGTCTCGACTCCTCAGAATGCATCAGTGGGATCCACGTGCTCTTGGAACTCACCATGTTCTTCAAACTTTTCTTCTTTCTCTAGGATGACTTCCTCTAAGAACTCCTCCTCACCTGTGGCACGAATGCCGTGAACCAAGGCCCAGTAGCAAAACACTCTAACCTTCTAACTAATCTCACGGCACAAAATTCACCACAACACATATCATATAACACCCAGTACAGTTTATAGTCAAGGAGACAGACAAATCTATGATAGGATAGCAGATGAGTCAATAAGCTTATGCATATGAGATGCCGTGTATGTGATGCAAATGCCCAACCCAACATGCACCCAAATTATAATAGGAATTCCACACCGAGAATCACCAGAGTAGACTTGATAGGACTTTGATCACCAAACCTATCCTCGCCTCGTTACGAATAGTAAATGCTTTGTCGGGCTTTATGCCACAACTATTTTACTTAATGGCAATGGCGTGGGGGTGGGCCAACCAATCACCCATCCTTATTCGGGCCAACCTAAATAATCATCCATCCTTATTCGGGCCACCCAAAATAATCAAAGTAATAATCTCACCTTAAGAACCAAGATACTCGTTTGGCATCAACCCAAAGTCTAAATCATCAAAGTCAGAATGCTAGCGACGAACCTATGGTGCCCAATAATATTCATGATAAACCATTTCAAACACCAACCAAATTTGTAACACTGGGGACGTACCCATGGTGTACAAGGGGAATATATCTCAAAATATTTACAAAAATGGCAACTAGGGACGCCCTAGATTTATAACCAAGAAGAACAATTCAATACCGCCCATCCCAACAACGATGTACATAGATAGATTCCAATATGCCAAGATGCAAGTGACAATGTTCATAATGTGTACCATCGATCTCAAGTGCAACAACTTATGGCATGGCATCATCATGGCAAGATTCATGGTACAACGCACAAAGTATAAGGTACAAATATGTGAAGCACAAGCTACAATTCTTAAGATATGATTTAAATATGATAGCATGAGTTCTAAATCATCATACATTCGCTTAGAAACACTTATCAATTAATTCAAATCGATCATCATACAAAGACGCGGGTCTCATAGCAAAGGGTACTCAATCTATACTTAGCGACTTTTAAGGCCAAAAGTCAAGTATTAAATTAAAAGAACGGACAAGATTTTGGGATATCTAGACTTGGAATCAAGTTATAATTTTTAAACACTATTTAGATAAAAATATTTTCTACAACTCTCATGTTCAACACCAAGGCCAAAACCTAAGGCAAAAGGGTGAACAAAACATCCTAAGCAAAAATGTTTCAACACTTTTACCAAAAAAAGGCTTCTGTTGGTCTCAGTTTTGGAGTACCAGATTAAGTCTAAATGAGCCCATATTTTAGTATGTTTTAATTCAACAAGTCCTCTATAAGTTTCATGTTTAGTACTAAGGATAGTTGTTTGGAACAAGTTAGACGTTTTAGCCATTTTAGAAAATAGGTTCTGTCAGCCTCCAAAACTCAGCAGAGCCGGTTTTGGACATAGGATTTGAAATGGTGTTGGGGTATTATCCCGAGGCTTTAAGGTTTGATTTTTGGGCAAACAGTACTTCAATATGTTAGATACAATGTTCATGTAGACCACTTTTGGAATAGGTCATTACAAATAGGGGTTTTGGGCTACACAAAGATATGTGACAGAAGTGTCCCTTGAGGGCTGGAACTCAGCAGAGAATTTTAAAGGAGTTTTGACTTACGAAAACTCAATCTTTTGTGTTCATTATTGGTAGGTAGATATATATATAC
Organism: Heliamphora ciliata; assembly: GCA_032360265.1. Lineage (NCBI taxonomy): Eukaryota > Viridiplantae > Streptophyta > Magnoliopsida > Ericales > Sarraceniaceae > Heliamphora > Heliamphora ciliata. The sequence goes on from JAUMHN010420885.1 coordinate 17,991, forward strand.
ATGTTATCTACAACTTTCATGTTTTGACCAAAGTTTGGATCTCATTTTAAATTAGGGTTTCCAAATCAGTAGTGTCGACTGGTCAGAAAATGACACACTTTGGTAAAATTACAATATCTCGAGTTCTACTTATGCAAATGAGTTTAAACCAATTTTGGATGAAATTTAACACAAAAATATAAATATGGACATAAATAACATTCTTAGATCAATTTTCTATATTGAGTTATGGCGTTCCAAAGTTTAGGGTAGAAACATCTACGTTCTCAAAAATCAAGTCTCATAGGGTCCAAGTCTTCTACTTATGTCATGTCAAGTTTTTGTTCCATTTCTTTGCTTGCTTGTGTTTTAGACTTTAATATCAAGACTCTAGAACACTTAGAAGTCATCAAACTCAAATATAACAACATACAACAACATTGCATATCACCCATAAACATAACAATCCCTAATTTTCAATTACGATGCCTTTTCGGTTTATTTTCGGTTCTCGATTTTTAGAGTGTTTAAAGGGATGTGTAGGGAGATATTTTGAGGGATATTAGAAACAAGATTTAAAGGTTTTACTTACTTGTTTTAGGGCTCAAGGGATGATGGTATAGAAAGACTTAGCTTTAGGAAAACACCTCTTGATTTCTTAGCCCCCTTCTTCCTTCTTTCTCCTTCTTTTTCTCCCTCAAACTTATAGAACACTTCAAGAACTATGAACGTCTGGTCCGTCACCTCTCTTGCACAAAATTATGAAGGTAAGAAGAGGGTGTTTGGCTTGGTTTATATAAGCAAATATTAGGGAACATAGACGGAACAAGAAGTACCATGGAAAGACTTTTTTTTTTGTTTTTCATTAATGGGATTTAAGTTGAATTGAATGGGTGTAACTTTTGAGAGCTAAAAATCAGTTATGGTGGAGATAAATACAGCTAGGAGGCTATTTGGGGGACCAAAGCCTGACCCCACATCAATCAAGAGGTTTTGCATTGGTTTGCGTGTCCTTTTATACAAGAAAATGTATTAAAAGTTAATTTGATGTATCTTTTTGGTGTCTTTTTCTACTGAGACCTATTATTTAAGTGTGTTTATAATAAATATAGTATTTTCATGTATTATCATAGTTTTATAGTAATTGATTAAATTGATGTAGTCTTTAAAGTCAAATTAAGCTATTTTTGCAATATATGACTTTTTGACTTATTTTGTTGTGTATGAATTTTAATAATAATTTGTTTGCTTTTATTGACCTATAACACTATATTATTATGTATATTACTTGTTCAACAAGTATTGAATCATCATAATGTTTAATTTAATACATTTTTCATCATTTTAAGATAAAAAGAAAGTAAAAAGTCACTTTTTGGAACACTTTCCAAGGTGGTCGGCCACTAAGGGGTATTTTTGTTATTTTTGATGTTATTTTCTTCCTTTGCTACTTAATTGTACTTAAATTCTTGATTTAGGGTATCCATGTGTCAAAATTTAAATTTTTAGAATTTTTTACTATACTAAGAGCGCAACGGTCAGTTTACCCTACTTACGAGGATTTTTAATTTCTAACTCATTATTTCGTGATATTCACTTCATTTAGAATGTTGGGAGACTCTCCGGATATTAAGGTTTTGTTGCCTGAGTTTTGGACCTAGTTGGGTTTTCCGGGCCGAACTTAGGATTTTCGATTCGAGTTAGGATTTTGAACTTCTTCTATGTTCTACGGCCTCGTGGACTATCCGTCACTAACACTTAAGGTTTGGGCTAGATCTTTACACGGATCGTTATCAACCAGATTGTTACAACTAGGGTCTGTACCGAGTCGTAACATGTTAGGCACCCTTCTCGCTCAACCGTGAGGTTGGCCTCTACTTTGTCGATGTTAGTTCTTTTTATAAATTTTTTTAAAACTAATATATACAGAACGGGAGGTTGAAGAGAGTTCAAACAAAAGCAAACAACAAAGCAAAAACTAACAACGATGCATAGTGTCATGCGATTGGGTTATTATTTCTAGATATACCACATATATAGTTTAACCAAAGCAAAGTGAAAAACATACGAGTGAGCAGTAAAATAAATAAATAAAGACCCAAGGGGCATGCAACAAAGTTGCAGTTTCTAACATGCTATAAACATGCTATACAAAACAAAATAGAAAAGATTAAAACAGTGTTTCAAGCTACTGGATATGTATAAAACACACGGCCATAGCGACACATGTCACGGCCGTAACAAATATAGGGTTACCGCGACAAACATGATTAATAAAACCTCACGATCGTGACAAACGAAAGTCGCGGCTGTCGTTTTCAGGGTTCCAAAAAGAGCATAGATGTGATGCGAGGACCAAAAAGGGCCCAAATGTGTAGGATAAACAGGACAGAGACCATGGCCTATCAATCTTAGGCTAAATCCCTCATTCTTCATCCTTTATGCAATAAAAAACACTAAACAGAAAGTATTAGACACTGCGGATGAAAAAAATGATGCATGAACACATCTCTCATGTCACTGGCTTCTAAAAATCACGCGGCCGTAGCCAAGGTAAAAGGGCCGCCGTGACGACCACATTGGTAAAACTGACGGCCATGATAACAATATATGGCGGCCAGCACTTTATGGCTTATAAACCATACGGCCGTGGGTAGTTAAGGTTACGGCCGACATGTTCTAAGTCCACATTAGGTTCTGAAATGAAAGCATAAAGAATAGCGATCACAACCCACTGATCTGATAATAGATCTACTGTTCATTACCCCTCAAGGAAGGAAACAAGGGTATAAAAGAAAAAATACACATCAGAACAACAAAGAGAAAAAAAAAAACTATAAAGCATAAATATCACAAAACTTTTAAAGACATCTTCACACTCTTAGCCCAAGACAAAGGTCACGGCCTGAATAAATGAATATCACGGACGGACTATTCATAGGCATAAAGGTGACGGCTTGGTATAAGAACCTCACGGCTGTGGGTTTTGTAGAATCTCAGAACAAGCAGAAATAAAAATGTAAGGAACAAAGACCATAGCTCATTTAATCTAGGCCAAATCTACTATCCATCACTTCTCAAAAAGGAAAACCGAAATGTATGAACAATAAACAGAACAAAAACAAGACAGAAGAATATGAAATAAAAGGAGATCAAAGGCTTTTGAAAGCGTTTCTTCGCATCTTCAGCCTAAAGGAAATATCGCGGCCTGGGCAAATAAACCACACGGTCATACGCTGTATAGGTCTGAAAATGATGGCTCGGTATAGGAACCTTACGGCTATTACTATTTTCAATAAAAAAGATAGCGAGTCAACATGAGACTTCACGGCCGTTACTATAGGTGAAACAAACCTCACGGCCGTGTCATTGAAAGGTTGCGGCCATTGATTTTGTAGAACCTCATAAAACATCAAATGTGTTCAGTGTGCTGGTGAGTACGAAAACAATAATAACTATACGGAGCAGAACACTGTAAAGGAACTGAATATAATAAGAATTTAAGGAAAATGATGCTTGTATAAAAATAAATGATAACAAAACAATAGAAATCTCACCCACGACACCCTCGGAGGAAGAAAATGGGGGTTTAGAAAAAAGTCGTGGTTCCTAAGATTACCTCGTGTGTATATCCACCTCAAATGGTCTCTCGGGAGTGTGAATAAGAGGTCTTCAATCCAATACAAACTCCAAGGACTCCTCCAAGGCAAGCAATAACACAAAAATGGCTTGAAAAGTATAGGATATTGGGTGAGAATGAATTTTGGCAGAGTAAGAGTGTTCTGAAAATGTTCTCCTCTGAAAAACGATGCCTATCTATAGGCAAAGTGGACAACACAGACCCCCTTTGGGATACTACCACCTGTCAAAAAAGGGATAATAGTGACGGCCGTTACCTTTTTGCTATTTAACAGTATAGGCCGGCACCTTTTTGCTTTTTATATTTCAAGCCGCCATCTGTATGAAGATGAAACATAGCGGTAGGGTTTCTAAAGTGGCGGCCATTACAACAAAGGTAGCGGCGAGGATCAAATAGTGACGGCCATTAGAAATGAAGGTCACGGCTTGGGCTGCTTGATGGTTTTTGTGTTTTCGCTTGCTTAGGAGTATCTTCGAGCTTTATTCTCATTCTTTCGTCATCGGGGCACATTCGAGATGGGTACCTAAGATTTGGCTTAGTCAAATTAGAATGTCTACAACTGTCATCTCATATGTCCGCTTTCTCTTCTGCTCAATTATTAGTGGTCTCATCCTAACTCCAGACGGTATGTCTATCATTGACGTTAGGGTAGCCAGAGCATCGGCAAATTTGTTCTGCAGTCTCAAGACATGGCTGAAAACCACTGATTCGAAATAGGGGATCAACTTCTCGATTTCTTAATGGTAGAGAATCAGTGTTACATCTTTGACCTTCCATTCTCCTCTTGCTTATGAGACCACCAATGTCGAATCTCTGATGACTTCTAGTTTCTTTGCCCCTAGTTCTAGGGCTGCCTCTAACCCTGCTAAGCATGATTCATACTCAGCTTGGTTGTTGGTAACTTCAAAGTTGAGCTTCAAAGACAGGGGTTCATGTGATTCATCAGGTGTGACCAGAAGAATCCCTATTCCATAACCATACTAGTTGGATGCACCGTCAAAGTATAAAATCCATTTGTCGTCTCTGACTCCCATAAGCTGCACATCGAGAAATTGGAACTTGACGTCTTCTTCTGCTTTGATTGGTTGATCTGTTAAAAACTCTACTACTGCTCTGCCCTTTATAGATTTCCTAGTGGCGTACTTGATATCAAACTCTGACAACAATAACAACCATTGGGCCAGCCTTCCTGTTAGTGTCGGCTTCTCGAACAAGTACTTTAACGGATCCATTCGGGAGATTACATTCACTATAAAAAATAGCATATAATGCCTTAGTTTTAAAGAGGCCCAAACCAAAGCCTAATATGTCTTCTCCAGCAGCGTATATCATATCTCGCATCTGGTCATCCTCTTGCTCAAGTAATAGACAGTATTTTCAATTCTAATTTCTCCTTATTGTGCTAGTATGCATCCCATAGCCGAGTCAGTCAGTGACAAACAGAGAATTAGTGGCCTATCGGGCTCAGAAAGAGCCAGAATAGGTGGGTTTTGCAAGTACTGATGCACAGCTTCAAAGGCGTCTTGGCATTTCTGATCCCATTTGAACTTGACCCCTTTCTTCAACAAACAGAACAACGGCTCACAAGTGGTCGTCATCTTAGCTATGAATCGACTAATGAACTGTATCTTGTCCAAAAAACCTATGGCTTCCTGCTTGGTCTTTGGAGGAGGCATTTCCATTATGGCCTTGATTTTCGACAGGTCGACATCGATGCCCTATTGAGTAATCATGAATCCGAGTATTTTTTCTGTCGTAACTCCGAAGGTACAATTCTGTGGGTTAAGCCGCATCTTATACTTTTTGATCCTTTCAAAAAAATTCTACAGTGCTACGATATGGCCGTGGCAATCCTTAGACTTCACTATCATATCACCTACATACACCTCAACTTTCTTGTGTATCAGGTCATGCAATAAGGTAGTTGCAGCTCTCTGATAGGTTACCCCTGTATTCTTTAACCCAAACGGCATTACCCAGTAGCAGTAGGTGCCCTAAGGTGTAGTGAACGTTGTCTTCTCTCTATTTTTGGAGTCCATTAAGATCTAATTGTACCCGTAGAAACCATCCATGAATGACAAGTGGACGTTCCCCGCTTTACTGTCCACCAAGACATCAACATGCAGCAGTAGAAAGTCGTCTTTGGGACTGGCCTTGTTGAGGTCCCAGAAATTCACACAAAGTCTGATACGGCCATCCCTCTTTAAGACTAGTTCAATATTCGCCACCCACTTCGGATATTCGATTACCATAAGGAAACCAGCGTTGATCTGCTTGGTGACTTCTTCCTTGATCTTTAGTGCCCATTCTGGCTGTATTCGTCTCAATTTTTATTTGATCAGTTTGGCATCAGGATACAAAGGTATATAGTGTTGGACAATTTCGGAATCAATGTCAAGCATATCATCGTATGACCATGCAAAAATGTCTTTGAATTCTTTTAATAAAGTTATTAGTTGTTCACGTTCAACTGAAGATGATGAAAAACCAATTTGGAAAATTCGTAGATTAGTTTCGTTACCCAAATTTATTGACAAAATTTTTTCAATTATTGGTTGAGTGCGTATTTTTTCTTCTCCTTTTATTAAAATTTTTATTTCTTCGGGAACATCCCCTTTGAATTCAAAATCATCAGAAAGCGTATAAAATAAATCAAGCAAAGCAGAGTAACCAGAAATCTTATTCATTTCATTGATGTTAAAGAGAGAAGGGATTACAAATTTAAAAGTAATGGAGGAGGATGCACGAATAGACGTGCTCTCAGACTCGACATCCAACTTGTTAGAACCAAGGAAAAACACATAAAACTTAGACTCGGACTCGAGACTCGGATCATGCAAACTACAAAACTCTAAAGACCAGTTATTAACAACTTTTGACGCTACATCCACAATGAGCCTGGTGTAGTCGGCTGGCATGACATAGCCCATCATCAAGTAGTCATGGTCAGCTCTATGCATCTGAGCCATCTGGTCACTGAACAAAGCTCCCATGCTGATGCCATCCAGCTCATCTGCCCAGTCTTCCTCCTCCTAAATCTTCTTTTCATTTTTCTCTTCGGTGGCTTCCTCCTCCTCGGAATCAGATAATTTGTGACTGAAGAAGATCTCCAAACTTGGCAGCTTTTGGTTAGTCTCCTCATCAAACTATGGTTCCGAAAAACCACAGTAAGGAAAATCCTCTCCTTCCTTGATGAAGTAGCCGTTCAATGTTCTAGAATATCTGTCCTTCTTTCCTCTCTGTTATTTCCTTGGCTCTTCTAAAACCTCTTTTGTTGGCTTATAACCCAGGTCGAAGCACTGCGAGCTCGGTATCACCTGAATGGGCTCCAAGATGCCTTACTGTTAATGTCCTAACCCCATCCCTGAAAAATAAGACATACGCTGCATCATCGTGACAGCATGGGGGTTGATATAGCTTTCTTCCTCCTCTAACGGCATTTGAACTGCCTGAGCCTCATCGAACCTAAATCCACTTAGGAAAACATCCCCATCTCCATGTTGAACTTCCAAAAGAATGGATTCGTCCTCCCTCAGGGGTTGGATGCTATCCTCCCTATGAATAGTTAGCACTATCCCATTTTTAATCAGTTTCAATTTCTGGTAGATGGTAGAAGGTAGAAGGTACTGCTTGAACGTTCGGATCATGGAGCCACGATTTTTCTAGCAGCAGATTGAAATACGATGGAACATCCAACACATAGAATTCTATAGAAGTCTCCAATGGCCCAACCGATATAGCAAACGACACCAACCCAAATACATCTCGCCTCATATTATCATAATCCATGACCCCTTGGTTACTAAGCGTGAAGTGATCCGGCTTCATTCCCAAATAAACTACTGTTTGAAACAGGCAGACGTTCAGTGCTGACCCATTATCAATAAGGATAATCGGGACCCATTTTTCCAAACACTTAATAGTGATATGTACATGTTTATTGTGATTCCTTCCTTCTAGCGGCAAATCCTTATCAAAAAGGAAAATTAACCCAGGCTCTGCAGCCGACAGAATGAGCCCAATGAGCTATTCTGGGATTGCGTCTATCGAGACGTTTGCATTATTTAGAACCTTCAGCACAAACTGTCGGTACTTGTACGAAGCCATCAACAGACCCCAGATGCTGATGTTAGCTTGGGTCTTTTTCAACTGCCTTAGCACCACATCGTCTTCCTCTTCCTGCTCCTTCTCCTTTCCTTTCCCACTAGTTTGTCATTTCTCTAGTTGAGTCGACTTAAAGTGTCATCCACTCCTGGTCAAATGCACAACACATTCCTCAGGATCCCATAAACTCGGCACGGTGTTTTCAGTCTGTCTAACCTCGACAATGTACAGGAAACTCTCAAATTTCCATAAATCATCTAGATCGTTGCACTCTGGCCTTTCTTTCCTTTCTTCTTTGTCTTCAATTGCCCACGTATTGTCGACATCGTCCAGGCCTCAAATATCCTCTTTTATATATCCCACTTGCTAGTCACGGGTGGCCCAAAATTCGGCCCATTCCTTCCCATCTGACTTCAACACCGTTCGGATTAACCCGTAGGACTGCATTTCGTCAACATAAACTTCCTCTTCAAAAAGCTGAGGAAGAGCAACACAATCTAAAACGTGACAGAATTCGTACAACTATATCGGGTAATCTAACGGTCAGTCATTGTTGCGTTCCTCTTGGTTGTCAGCCTAAACCACTATTTCATATTCATCACAGGCAGTGTCGTGCCATTCTTCCATTTTCCATCCGTTTCTGGTCATAATCAGTGAACAGGACGACTGATCTTTAACACTTGAAACACACGAACACGGTCAATGTGCCGGGTAGATATAATAGCTAGGGTCCTTTGACTGCCCTAGATAGATATAGTTCAAATCGGACTGCTTAGCATGACTCGGCAGTCGATTTGTTGTGACATTCGACTTCTAAACAGCAGAGGGAGGTGGAATGACCTTGTTGTTGATGAGGTCCTGGATTTCATAGTGGAGTCTTAGGCAGTTTTTAGTCAAATGCTCGTGGCTATCATGGAATGCACAGTATTGAGAGGAATTGTATCTTGGTGACAAAGGGCCGGGTAATGGCATCGGATCGAGAAGCTTAATTAGCTCTTTCTCGACGAGTTAATTCAGAACTGTGGTCAGAGGTATGTTGAGGGGAGAGAAGACTCTCCTCAGCATCCTTTGCTGCGATGGTTGGTTATTTCTGGGAGGCAGTAAAGATGTGGGATTCGGTTGGTTTGACTGGGGATTCAACAAGTTGACCTCATTTGAGCAGGAAACGAGGTTTGCGGTGGAGGTGGGTTGACTCTGATTATTGGTGGGGTAAGGCCTTCTCTGTTTCTGGCTTGGCTTTGCTTTCTTAATGTCTCCCGACTGAATTACGTCTTCATTATGAACCATAGGGCCGAATAGCTGCTTAAGAGTGGAGAGTGTTTGTGTAATCAAATAACATTTCAGAGGGGATTGCAGCAAGTTCTTTACCACGATTCTTACCTGCCCTTTTTCATCAGTCGATTCGTCATTTTAGCCGCATTTTCCCTCCATCAGGTCAGAAAATCCACAAATGATTCTCGGCCCTCCTGGCGGGTGGTTTCAACTTCTCAGGTGGTTACGTCCAGCTGGACGTTGTAGCTATACTAACTAACAAATGTTGTGGCGATATCTTCCCATGTTCTGGTCTTGGCAATATCGAGAGAAATGAACCACTTCTAGGCTGCCCCTAAAAGAGAACAATGGAATAGCTGGCCTTTTAACTGATCATCGATCCCCATAGGAGAGAGGGTACCGACGTACATTCTCAAATGAATCCGAGAATCTTCAATTCCATCAAACTTCTCTATTTCTGGTATCTTAAACTTGTCGGGGAACTTAGCGTCTGGGAATAGGCACAAGCCTCCCGCATCCAGCATATATTCCTCTACTCCTTTCACCTTCCTCAACACCTTTTCCATCCTATCAATCTTTTTTGCAAGCGCGAATTCCCTAGACTAGGCTGTATTTTCCTCTTCTACCACGACCTGGCAAGGAACCTGGGGTGGTACAGCAACCTGTGGTCCATCGTGACCCTGATTATCATCCCAAAAGTCCTCACCATTATCATTCGGATCCTCTTTCTATTCATTTACACACAGCAAATGAGCCTGAATCACCCAGATCTATGTCTGACACTAAATCTGGTCTTGGGTTTGTTGTTCGACCGCTCTCTGTATCTCAAAAATAGCCCTCATCAGGGCTGCCAAATTTACCTCATTCTTTACTATCTCATACAATTCCAATGTCTGTTCAGATACCCTGTAGAGTCTTCCTATTTTTGATCTGGCCCAAACACGCACTGGATGCGGTTCTTCCGACTCAACGATCTAAAACTGGAACAAACCTGAAAACCCAAAAGGAGAGAAGCAAGCATCAGAAACTTCTCGAGAAGATCCCTAATAACAGATGGCAAAACAACTGACTACGAGCAGCAAAATAGAAGAATGCCCTAGCTGGGTCCAAACTGATAGGAAACCAGAAAGCACAGCATCCAGAAACCCCAAAAGAGAAACCCGAAAACCATACTAACACTATACAAAGAAACACCCATGATAGAGGTTTAATCGAAGATTTTATGGGAGAAACTGAACAAAAGTCCGAGAGAAAAATAGATCTAAACCAAACGAAACCTTAAGCCAGAACCCGGACAGGGGTCCAAGAAAGGAAGCAAGCCTAAATAAAACCAAGGGTGCTAAACCAACACCCCGAGTAGAGCCCCCGGGAGAGAGAAAGCTATCCTAAGCTAACATTAGGGGCCTCGGCCAAAATCCAGCTAAAGCCCCAAACAAACCAAGGTTAAGACCAAAACCCGGGTAAAAAATCGAAAGGAAAACTACTCTAAAACAATCAAAGGCCGAAAGCAAACCCGGGCTGAACCCCAGAATAGAAACTATCCTAAGTCAAACAATCAAGCAAAAGTCCTAAACAGATACAAACAAAACATACAATTAAATAAAAATATTTAATCCTACCTGTTTCGTACCTAATGGGGGTTCTAAGCTACTATATGCATTAAAGGCCGGTTTAGTCAACACTCTAGGTACCTTCTGAATGGAGTCAAGAATATACCTCCCGTGCGTGGTGTGGTATAGGACATAGTTAAACGGTACGCAATAACTTTTTCTTTACACTTGTAGAAGCGTGCGGCCAAAAGGCTTGCTCGCCTCCCCGATATAGCTCCAAGACAGTAAACTGACCGGGATATCGGGTTAACTAAGCAGGGGCTGAAAATAATGCAAAATGCATGCAAGAATGCAAATGAGAAAGTTAAATTAAGTACCAATGATGTTTTCGAGTTTAGCCCTCTTATTTGTTTTTTTTTTTAAAGTCCATAGCGGAGTCGCCAGAAAATACTGTGGCATCAAGATTTTGGGTTTGATTCAAAACAAATAGGGATATCAAGAGTTATGTAGAAAACTTTTTCACACCTTGAAAATCAAAAGAATTTGAAAACCCTTTTTAAGAAAAATAGAGTCGTCACTTGATTTTTGAGAAAAAACCAAGAAAAACAAAAATGAGTCACTAATCTTTAAAACGTTTAACTAGAGAAAAATATGGGTTTAGGAGCTAAGATACAAATCGAAGAAAGTGTTAGGCATCTCATTTGCCCAACCATAAGGTTGGCCTCTACTAATCATCATTGATTCTTAATTATATTTTTCAAATGCATGCAAATACTGAAAATGAAAACAAAGAGAGAACATCTAAAATCAAATAAGAAAATAGCATAGCATAGGTACATAGAATACCAAACAAAGCATAAACAGAAATACTAGATCTTAAGGCATGCAAAATCTAATTAAAAAATACATAATGAAAACCGCATGTAATGATTATAAGATGTTATCAATTAAGCTAAACTACCAAGCCATAATCATAATACTAAGCATAAAATTATTCTAAACAAAAGAGAAATAAACTCCATGGTTCTCTAGTCCCTAATCATACTTGAAATACACTAGAGATTGCATATTTATGATCAACAGAATACTGTAAAAAGCAAGAATAGGCTACTGGAATAGAATTAAGCTACTAGAAATAAACAAAGCTTGCGATCGTAACATATGAAGGTTGCAGGCGCAAACAAAATAGGCTACCAATGCGTAGACACAACATTGGTTGTTGCGACCGCGAGAATGTTAGTGCTCGAATGTGACGACCGCAACATTGAATGTTGCGACCGCAAGGTTTATAGGCATTGTTTTGCTAAAGTTTAAAGAAATAGTGTACTAGGCGTAAGTGCAGGCTATGAACATATTGCAATTGAGACTGTTTTTGATCAAATTACCATGACAGTTAACCACATTCCTAAAAATTAAGCATGCTCTCAATTATTTAACATTAGTAATCAAATACTACCATCTATCATGCAAATAGGGGAATCGAAGCAGTTGACCCTATCGTCACATGTTATAAGAATAAAGCGGGCGAGTTTGAAAGTAAAATACTACAATTAACCCGACTGCTCCATGGGGATGAGAAATGTGGAGAGAGAAGAGTTGGGATGCTAACGAAATATCTGAAACATGACAATCCAAATGAGTCCTCAAGTCGTGGAATATAGAATCGTTAGTCCAATCCTCGAGAAGCAGCCTAATTCCAGTATTCGAGTCAAGATCGAGCAGTAGTATGGATCGAGGTGAGTTGAGAGTACGGCAAAGTATCGGTGTACTAAAATTGTACTTTTCACCTCGATAATTCGACAGAGTACCGGCCTTCAAAAAAATCGTCCCCTCAAAATGGTACCGAAGGTACATTTATATAGAACACATTAACCAATGAGGTGCGAGCATGTTCTAGGCCTCGGTATATTTCGTGAAGTATACGGTTGCTACCTTCGAGGGTTGCAACCGTGAGGTTGGTTATCTCGGCCACCACAAAAATTGAGGTTTTCACAAGGTTCATATTGCGGTCGCGACAATGGAGTGTGCGGTCGCAAGGTTTAGATGTTGCGAGCATGACATTATTTAGGGTTTACAAGAGATTCTTGCCACGGCCGCATGTTTGAAGGGCATGGTTGCAATGTTTCAAGGTTGTGACCTTGAAGGTTTTGAGAATTTTGATCATTTAGTTCGAGTACTGGATTTAAACTGCTTCCCGACGATCATTTAGAGACATCATCCCACTTAATTTTCATCATTGTACGCACTCCGATCAACATAAGATTCGGCGGGGTCAAATTTGGGTGTCTACAATACCTACTACTCGCACAGAATTATGAATCGGGCACAAGCCTAGTTTAAGACATTCAGAATTGGGGGTGTCCAGCACACGTTCTGACAGGGAACACGAATAAGTTGGAATCGAGAACAGAAGTTTATGTCTTTGTTAGATATCTCAGGGAAACGAAATGTGATTTATTTTATAATCCTAAGGATTAGAAAGTCATTGTCAGTACCAATACTCAATTCTTGGAAGAGTATTATGTAATGGACCACAAGCCTAAGAGTATAAATATTCTGGAAGAACTAAAAGAAAATACCAGTAGTACAGGAAAAACGCCATAGGAAAATGTCATCGATATCTCATTGCCTCGTCGTAGTGGGAGAATTATCAAGACACGTGCAGAACCTAAACCAGATCAGGGTGCTACCATTGACATACCGATTTCACAACCAGAGCAGCATGTGGAAAATGGTACGCATGGTTCAAAATCAATACAATGTGTCAGTGCTAGTACACAGACGAGGTAATGCCTCGTCGTAGTGAGAGAGTTGTTTGTCAACCCAATTGATTTATGTTTTTGGGAGAGTCTTTTGATGGTATCCCAGCAGAACTGGTACTGAACCTTGTAACTACAACGAAGCACTCTAAGATAAAGATGTAGATCTTTGGCAAATGGCTATGAATTCTGATGTGAAGTCTATGTACTCTAATTAGATATGGGAACTTGTAGAACCACTCGAAAGGATAAAACTCATCGAATGTAAGTGGATCAATAAGAAGAAGAGTGGAGCATACAGGAAGGTAGAAACCTTAAAAGTTAGGTTTGTTGCAAAATGGCTTACACATGTAAAAGAAGGGGTCAATTATGAGGAGACCTTTTCGTCGGTAGTCATGCTTAAGTCTATCCGAATTCACTTATCTATTGCTGTTCATTTCAATTACAAAATTTGGCAAATGGATGTCAAGACAGCTTTTCTTAACAGAAGTGTTGACGAGTGTATCTATATAGTACAACCAAACGGGTTTATAGCAAAGGGCGAGGTGCAATGTTGTGCAAACTTAAGAGATCTATTTATGGACTTCAGTAAGCATTTAGGTCTTAAAATACTCAGTTTGATCATCTCATTAAGTTTTATAATTTTGATCAAAGTCTTGACGAGTCATGTGTGTACAAGAAGTGTGATGGATGCATGGTGGTATTTCTAATACTTTACGTTGATGATATCTTGCTCATCTAAAACGATGTAGAAGTATTATCTTCGGTAAAGGTATGGTTATTGAGCTAGTTCGATATGAAAGATTAGGAAAAGCCAGTCACATCTTTAGGATCAAGCTTATGTGTGACGTCCCGTCCTCCGGACACATCGGGACATACATAAATATAAATAAAAGAATATTCTAGCCATTCATTTATATTTACATACGTTAGTTATTACATCATAAACGAGTTCTGAACCATTCAAAGTACTTAACTATTATAGTTTCACTTAGAAATTTCAAAAATTACACTAAGCACGTAAGAACTAAATATAAGAACAAAATCAGAGGCCTCGACTCCTCATAACGCATCAGCGGGATCCACATGCTCTTGGAACTCACCGTATTCTTCAAACTTTTCTTCTCCCTCTGGGACGATTTCATCCAAGAACTCCTCCACATCTGTGGCATGAATGCAATGAGCCAAGGCCTAGAAGCAAACCACTCTAACCTTCTAACTAATCTCACGGCACAAAATTCACCACAACGCATACCATATAACACCCAGTACAGTTTATAGTCAAGAAGATAGACAAATTTATGACAGGATAGCAGATAAGTCAATAAACATATGCATATGAGATGCCGTGTATGAAATGCAGATGCCTAACCCAACATTCATCAGAAATAAAAATAGGAGTTCCACTTTGGGACTTATTGGTATTGCCTGCAGGGACTTATCATCATTGCCGCCTCAAGGAGTTATTGTCGTTGCCGTGATGGGACTTATTACCATTGCCGTCTCAAGAACTTATTTTCATTGTCGTATATTGCTTCAGGGACTTATTGTCGTTGCCGTGAAGGGACTTATTGTCGTTACCTTTCATTTTAAGACGAGGATGCTCACTTGGTATCAACTCAAAGTCTAAGTTACCAAAACCAGAGTGTTAGCGATGAACCCATGGCGCCCAATAATATCTGTAAACCATCTCAAACACCAGGGACGCACCCAGGGTGTGTAAACTAAAATCATTTCAAACACCGGGGACGCACCCAGGGTGTATAAGCCTAAATATTTTTGAAAATGGCAACCAGGGACGCCCTAGACTTAGAATCAAGAACAGCAATCTCAATACAGCCCATCCCAACAACGGTTTGCACAGATGGACTCCAACATGCCAGGATGCAAATGGCAATGCTCATGATGTGTACCATTGATCTCAAGTGTAACAATTTATAGCATGGTATTAACATGGCAAGATTCATGGTATAATGCGCAAAGCATAAGGTACAAGTATGTAAAACACAAGCTACAATTCTCAAGATATGACTCAACATGATAGCATGAGTTTTAAATCATCATACATTCTCTTAAAAGCACTAATCAACTAATTCAAGTCGATCATCATACAAAGACACGGGTCTCATAGCAATGGTACTCAATTTCACACTTAGTAACTTTTAAGGCCAAAAATCAAGTATTAAATTAAAAGGGCCGACAAGGTTTTAGGGTATCTAGACATGGAATCAAGTAATGATTTTTATACACCATTTAGAGAAAAATATTTTCTACAACTCTCATATTTAACATCAAGGTCAAAACCTAAGGCAAAGGGGTGAACAAAACATCCTAAGCAAAAACGATTCAGCACTTTTCTTAAAATTTTACAAAAAATATGCTTCTGTTCGTCTCGGTTTTGGGGTATCATATCAAGTCCAAATGAGCCCATTCTTTAGTATGTTCAAGTTCAACAAGTTCCCTACAATTTTCATGTTTAGAGCTAAGGGTAGTTGCGTGAAACAACTTAGACTTTTTGGCCATTTTAGAAAATAGGTTCTGTTAGCCGCTAAAACTCAGCAGAGCCAGTTTTGGACAGAGGATTTGAAACGATTTTGGGGCATTATCCCGAGGCTTTAAGGTTTGATTTTTGGGCACCAAGTACTTAAATATGTTAGTTACAATATTCATGTAGACCACTTTTAGAATAGGTCATTGAAAATAGAGGTTTTGGTCTACAGAAAAATAGGTGACAGAAGTGACCCTTGAGGGCTGAAACTCAACAGAAACTTTCAAAGAGATTTTGACCTATCAAAACTCCGTATTTTGTGCTCTTTTTTGGGTAGATAGATATACATGTTATCTACAATTTTCATATTTTGACCAAAGTTCGGATCTCACTTTAAACTAGGGTTTCCAAGTAGGTAGTGTTGACTGGTCAGAAAATGACATACTTTGGTAAAATTGCAATATCTCGAGTTTCACTTATGCAAATGAGTTGAAACCAACTTTGAATAAAATATAACACAAAAATCTAAATTAGGGCATAAAGAACATGTTTAGATCAATTTTTTACATTGCGTTATGGCATTCCAAAGTTTAGGAAAAAAATATCTATGTTCTCAAAAATCAAGTCTCTTAGGGTCCAAGTCTTCTTCTTATATCATGTCAAGTTTTTGTTCCATTTCTTTGCATGCTTATGTTTTAGACTTTAATATCAAGGCTCCATCACACTTAGAAGTCATTAAATTCAAAGATAACAACATACAACATCTCATATCACCCATAAACATAACAGCCCCAAATTTCCAACTTCGACGCCTTTTCGGTTTGATTTCTGTTCTTGATTTTTAGAGTGTTTAAAGGGATGTGTTGGGAATATTTTGAGGGATATTAGACACAAGATTTAAAGATTTTACTTACTTGTTTAGAGGGATCAAGGGTAATAGGATGGAAGGACTTAGTTTTAGGAAAACACCTCTTGCTTTTCCTTGGCTTCTTATTCTTCTTCTCCTTCTTTTTCTCCCTCAAACTTATAGAGCATTTCAAGAACTATGAAGGTCTGGTCTCTCACCTCTCTTGCACGAAATTATGAAGGGAAGAAGAGGGTGTTTGGCTTCGTTTATATAGAAGAAGACTAGGAAAAACAAGGGGGACATAAAGTACCATGGAAATACTTTTTTTTTCTCTTTTTAGTAAGTGAGATGTCAGATGATTTGAGATGCTTCCACTTTAGGGGGCTAAAAATCAGATGTGGGGAAGATAAATACAGCTAGGGAGCTGTTTGGGGGACAAAAATCTGACCCCACATCAATCAAGGGATCTTACATTGGTTTTCGTGCCCTTTTATGCAAGAAAATGCATTAAAAGTTAATTTGATGTATCTTTTTGGTATCTTTTTCTATTGTGACATATTATTTTAGTATATTTATGATAAATATAGTATTTTCATGTATTATCATAGTTTTCATAACAATTGATTAAATACATGTAATCTTTTAAGTCAAATTAAGCTATTTTAGCAATATATGATTTTTTGACTTAATTTGTTGTGTATGAATTTCAATAATGATTTGTTTGCTTTTGTTAACCTATAACACTATATTATTA
>JAUMHN010420886.1:0-13280 GCA_032360265.1 Heliamphora ciliata
TTGTCTTTAAAGCTCAATTTTGAAGTTACCAACAATCAGGCTGAGTATGAAGCATGTTTAGCTGGATTGGAGGCAGCTTTAGAATTAGGGGCAAGAAAGCTGGAAGTCATCAGAGACTCGACACTGGTGGTTTCGCAAGCAAGAGGAGAATGGAAGGTCAGGGACTTAACCTTGATTCTCTATCATCAAGAGCTAGAGAAGCTGATACCGTGTTTCAAATTAGTGATCTTTACCCATGTGCCAAGATTATAGAACAAGTTAGCCGACGCACTGGCCACCCTAGCATCCATGGTTGACATACCATGCGGGGTCAGAATGAGACCCTTGATAATAATAGAAAAGAAAGCCGACATATGAGACGATGACCGCAATCAAAGAGAGCACCGACGGACTTCCATAGTATTTTGACATTCAGAACTTCGTGGAGAAAGGAGAATATCTCAAGTTCGCCAGTAAAAAAGACAAGAGAGCAATATGACGATTATCCGCATAGTTTGTCATTTGCGAGGGAAGACTATACAAACGAGAGTATTCTGGGATCAATAAACTATGTGTTAGCACTGAAAAAGGCCAAGAGCTGATGAAAGAGATACACGTAGGAGTCTGTGGGCCACACATGAGTGAAAACAAGTTAGCTAAGAAAATCCTACGACAAGGATACTTTTGGATGACAATGGAGACAGACTGTATACAGTTCGTGCGAAGATGTCATAAGTGTCAGATTCATGCAAACCTTATGCACGTTCCCCCATCTCAACTGTATAACCTGACATCACCATGGTCGTTCTCAGTATGGGGCATTGATGTAATCGGTAAAGTAACACCGAAGGCGTCAAATGGACACGAGTTCATCCTAGTAGCCATTGACTACTTCACCAAGTGGGTGGAAGCAGCCTCCTACTCGGTATTGAAAGCATCACATGTTGCCAAATTTATTAAGCAGAACATCATTTACCGGTACGGGGTCCCCCATGTAGTTATCTCGAATAATGGCTCACATTTCCAATGAGAGGTCTTGGATCTTTTCGAAGAATACCAGATAGTGGCTCATAAGTCCTCACCATATCAGCCGCAGACCAATGGAGCAGTCGAAGCAGCAAACAAAAACATCAAGAAGATCCTGCAAAAGACGATCAACTCACATAAGGATTAGCTGGAACATCTACCATTTGCACTTTGGGGATACCGGACGTCGATCAGAATTTCAACAGGAACTACGCCATCCTCTTTAGTGTACGGGGTGGAAGTTGTGCTTCCCATTTAGGTGAAAATCCCTTCGCTAAGAGTAGTGGCCGAGGATAGTATTTCAAAAGTAGAATGGCAGAGGAACTGAATGGAAGAATTACTCTTATTTGATGAAAGAAGACTGTAAGCTCTGTTTCATGTACAAGGACACTAAAGAAGGATAGCTCGAGCATTCAATAAGAAGGTCAAGACCCGGGATCTCAGAGAAGGGGAACTGGTTCTTAAGGAAATCAGAGCTCCCATCTTTGACCCCAAGGGCAAGTTCAAGCCAAACTGGTCCGGACCATTTCTCATCAAAACCACCATGACCGGTGGTGCAGTCATCATTATGGATTTGGATGGCAACGTGTTCTCTACTCCAGTAAATCTTAATCAGCTCAAAAAGTACTATTCTTGAGGTAAAAATAAAAAGAAAATAAAAAGTTGCTAAGTTAAAAATCGAAAAGGCAACTCAGGCAAAAGTTAGACAGCCCGCAAGGTCGAAAATCCGAAAGGGCGACCATAGCAAAAGTTAGGGTATCACAAAAGGAGAACATTAATACCCGAGAGTAAACCGAGCCCGAACTACGTTATGGCTTGATTTCATCTTTTTGGGATACGTAGGCAGCTTCTTTTAAAAAGTCCGGCCACATTCTTTATTTTAACCATTTTTTAATCTAAGTAAAACCAATGCAAATTTATTTCTTGATTTCGATAATAAAGTCATTTAATTGGATTGAAAAACTTTGGATAATTTGGAACTTAAACATAAAGCCGGAATTTTTATTACTTTAATTGGAGTTACAAAATTTTGAAACTAAAAGGGAAGGCACGGAAGTTCTAAACTCTACAAACAAAACAAAAATGAAAGTTATGAAATCTTTAAAACAAAGCAGGAGGCCTCAAATTCTCTTCCTTTTTGCTTCTTGTTTTCCTTCTTCTTTGTCTTTCTTCTCCCTATTCTGCATCAGCCATGCCTTGTACTCGACAAAAAGCTCAGGACACTGTAGTTCCTGCATCCCTATCCGTGAATGAGACGGCCAGGCATCTTGATACAATGCTAGAAATGGGGCCCGCAGTGCAGATGAAAATAAACGACCTCGGATATTGTGAGGGATAAACTGACTATGACCAAACTGCCGCATCATCCGACAGGGATAATAGAAAGTAGTTTGACGCAGACCAATCAGTAGAACACTAGGGTGATCCATGGTAGTCAGAGTCATGGCAGGGATCCGCCACTAGGGGCACTGCTAGGTGATATCTGGGCCAGTAAGAGAAGAGAGGTACTGTCACCAGGCTGCCTCGGTGTTGCATATCTGATAATAAGGGCGGTAAAGGAAAGCTGCGGCACTATATCTATCAGTAGGTGATTTTTGCACAAGATTCACTTTTTTCATCAGCCAGATCTGTAAAAGAAAAGCCCTACAGTATGACACAAGTCTGATAAAGAGGTTTGAGCTTACTTGAAGAAGTAAGGGGCTGCCAGCAAAAGTAGTGGTCTCGCCACGATGAACGGCATTTAGGCCCATTAGTGTCTCGGCTAAGACAAGTGATGCAAAGTCCATCCCCATCCACATCTGACCCACGATGTCAACCACTGCACAACTAACTCACTCGTCAGAGGGGATGAGAAGATACTAGGCAAGAAGACAGAAGCAAAGAGCATAGCGACGCTACAGCTGAAAGTCGAGGTCGCTAAGGTCGCTAGTAGGACGGAACCTCTCAATGATCTATGGAATGTCAAGGCAGTCACCTGATGTCAAAAGAAAAGCTTCCATCCTAGACAGACCACAGAGTTGCATCACTTGTTGCCGAGCTGAAAGGAAGAAAGTGGGAATAATAACAGAACTCTGCGGAGTCAGGTCCAAAATAGCAGCAAACTCCTCTACAGCGGGGCAAAGCTCTTCGAGGCCAAATCGAATGATGTGGGACTACGGGTCCCATAGTTGAGCAGCAGCTTCCAATAAAGGTCCATCAATCTTTATGGCCATGAGAGAAAATAAGGAGTTGATACCGAAAAAGGCAAAGTTCAAACGCTCGATATGGGAGAATGCCTCATTCCATGAACAAAGGGGACTAGCCATCTGAGTGAGAATAACAAAAAATGGGGCCTCCAGGGCTATATTTATAAAGTATGGAAAGCTAGAGATCGAAAAAGTAGCAAAAAGTACAATCAAAGTGGCGACCGCCACCTTGGAGGGCGACCACCAACTTGAAATGGCACCGTATAGTGACATCATCTCTTTGACCAGGCGACCGCCAGGTTGGAACTGGCGACCACCATGTCAGTCTTGTTGGATATGGTGACCGCCATGTTAGATTGTGGCAACCGCCATGTTCAAACATAGCGGGTGTGTATCAGTTTGCAGTTTCTGTAATTTGTGTAAATTTTGACATTTGTATTATGCATCCATGACAGTTTGAGCAGTAAGTACAAAATAAACCATGCAAGTAGATGAATATGTGAAGCAGTAAATGGCACGAAGGCCCAAAAATGCATCAAAAAGTAGCAGAATGTAAACTGGGGCACCTAAGCCCAATAACCAGTAAACAGGGGCTTGCAGGCTCATAAATGTATCAAGTTGGGGCACGCAGGCCCATGAAAACCAAAATGTATAAAAAGAAAGTGTATCTGAATGTATCATAAAATAAATGTAACTAAGGGGAAGCTCTCTCTCTCTCTCTCTCTCTCTCTCTCTCTCTCTCACTGGTGCCTTAAGCGGACCTTGCGGGAGGAAGGACCAGCCTCGTTCGAGCTGACACCCTCGAAGAGCCTCTCGATGTCGTCACTACCATCATCATCGCTGCCGGAGGATAAAGATACAGCTCTGGAGAGACTCCTAGCAGAAGAGATGGATCCTCTGAAGTGAGCCCGAGAAGATGCCCAGGAACCACAACCCCGACCACGAACTGGAGCCGGGGCTGGAGCAAGAGGCCTAACCGGAGCTTGTGGCGGTACTATGCCGGCAGCTGGTACTGGAGGCTGTTAAAAGAAAATAAGGATCAGAACATAGTATAGAAAAAGTGCAAAAAGGTTAAAAGGGGTTGTAGGAACACTCACTATGGCCACTGGTGTGAAAGCAACGCCGGCTGCTCGCATTGCGGCATCCACCTACCTGACCAATGCCCTCAGGCTGGTGACCATCAGCATTGTACGGCCTAGCCAAGCTTGGTCGATCTGTAAAGAATAAAAGAGAGCAGTTCAAGAAAACTAGACAAGTAAAAAGAGTAAGTAACCAAAGGAAAGATGAAAGATAAACCTGGTCAATGTCAGCCCTGAACTCCGATGCTGGTGGAATAGGAGCCGACAGAGGAAAAGGGAAGTCATACTCTACGGTCTGGACATCCCATGGAATCTCTGGGCCCCTCATCCCGCCAGCAGCATCACCAGCAGCAGCAGCACCAGCCTCAGTAGCCTCCGGTGCCCGTCATCTTCTCTTGCCACTAGGGGTAGCCGGGCCATGTCCTAAGGGTCCCAACAGGTATGCCCAGGCCCAGGCTGTGTAGTCCCCCTCCGGCACCAACAGCTCCGAAGCGTGGGTCCCCACCATCTCTAGGAGGAGGTCAACGCGACTTAGAAGATCGATCTGGCACATGCTTGCTAGAGGAACCACCGGTATCTAGAAATGATCAAGGCTAAGCGACTGGCAGACCACTCACTCTCCAAGATAGTACTCCCTACCGAATGGACCCTTCAGTAGGATCCGCCTCGAGGTGAGGTCCCGGCTGTGCATCAGGTCTACGCTGGCTCGATTCTCCACTCCCCGCCAGACATCCCAGTGGACTTGCAGCAATTCAAAGTACAGTGCAATGCAATAAATAGTGAGCAGTGAATGCAGTACAGTATGATAATCAGTGTGCAGTGATTCGTGCAGAACAAAGAATAGTACAGTATAGTGCAGTGCAGTAAATAGTGCAGTAAACAGCAGCAAACATAATGTAGTACAGTAAATAAAAAATAGAAATATCTGGTCGGGGGACAATCGGTCCAATGACACTTGGAACCAATCAATGTCCTTCCCCTAGCCTTCTTTCCCTTCAACCCTCGGGACCACCGGGCCGCTCGGGGAATGACTAGAGGGTCTGCCGAGGAGTTCGTTAAGACATTAAGCCCTAGGAACTCATAAGTCCACAACTGCAAAGAAGAATATATCAGCCAATAGATAATGAATAATGGATAAAAGAAAGGAATGAAAATGCACAGAAACTAAATCATACCTCCCAGACCCTCCAGTATCCCCCTATGCTGAGCACCTGGGGGAACCGGATCAAGGTCCATATAAAGCCATAGAGGGTGGCAAGGGCAGCTCCTCCAACGTCAAATGAAGCGACCCGATCAAGATGAGTGAGGGTGTGGAGGTAATGCAAATGAACGGTGTTCTCCTTGTTCAAAAACATAGAGGTACTGTACATATATATCAGAAAGCCCTGGGTGACCCACTCGAAGTGGCAGGGATCGGTGCAGTGGAAATGGAAGAAACGATCAAAGAACCACGTATATCTGACGCGATCTCTGTCCATCTGCGTAAGGATAGCTCCAAGAAAATGCATCAGTGCGTCGGCAGAGCGGGTGACGGACGGATCGAATGGAATAGGGGCTCCTCCCAGTCGGATGCCTGTGATCAGCGAGAAATTCATAGGCGTCATAGTTGCCTTGAACATGATGAAGTGGAAGGTATTGGTGGTATCCCACCACCGCTTAGCCAAGGCAGTCAGCCAAACCCGGTCATTGCTCATCCTACCCAATAAGGGTATGAACCGAGCAAAGTCGGAGGCATCAATGATGGCCCGGCTAGGAGCAGGGAGGGCATCATACCACTTTAACACCTCTCCGGAGGTTGAACCACCAAAGCCTTTGATGCAATTGCCAGCCTAAAAATAAGAAGACAAGCAGAAAACATATAAAGAACAGATCAAGTAAGAGGTATGCAGAGAATAGCTGAAAGCAATAAAAGCCCTAGGTTCGTGTGTGTTTGACGACCCTTCAAATCTTTCAAGCCCTAGAAGACTAGGCACCCTAAGCCCTGGTGAGCCAGGAAAATCTCTCAAGCCCTAAAAATTAGGCACCCTAAGCTTTGGTGAGCCAGGTAAATCTCTTAAAACCTAGAAGACTACGCACCCTAAGCCCTAGTGAGCCAAGCAAATCTCTCAAGCCCTAGAAGACTAGGCACCCTCTCAAGCCCCAAAAGACTAGGCACCCTAAGCCTTGGTGAGCCATGCAAATCTTTCAAGCCCTAAAAGACTAGGCACCCTAAGCCCTGGTGCGCCAGGCAAACCTTGCACGTCCTAATAGAAAACTAAGAACCCTAAGCTCTGTGAGCCAGGCAAATCTCTCAAGCCCTAAAGATTAAGCACCCTAAGCCTTGGTGCGCCAAGCAAACCTTGCACATCCTAGTAGAAAACTAAGAACCCTAAGCCCTGTGAGCCAGGAAAATCTCTCAAGCCCTAAAGATTAGGCACCCTAAGCCCTGGTGCGCCAGGCAAATCATGCACGTCCTAGTAGAAGACTAGGAACCCTAAGCCCTGGTGTGCCAGAAAAATCTCTCAAACCTTAGAAAACTAGACACCCTAAGCCCTGATTCACTAGACAAATCTTACATGTCCTAGTAGAAGACCAGGAACCCTAAGCCTTAGTGCACCAGGCAAATCTCTCAAACCCTAGAAGACTAGGCACCCCAAGCCCTGGTGCGCCAGAAAAATCCTTTCAACCTTAGGTTCGTGTGTGAGCGACGATTCTTTAATTTTTTCACGTCCTAGTAGAAGACTAGGAGCCTTAAGCCCAGGTGCACTAGGCAAATCCTTTCAACCCTAGGTTCGTGTGTGAGTGACGATCCTTTGATTTTTGCACGCTCTAGTAGAAGACTAAGGATCCTAAACCCTGGTGTGTCAGGCAAATCTATCTCCTAAATTTCCCCTTAAAATTTATAACAATGCCCTCTTTAGATTTTTCCCAAAAACAAAAAAATTTCTCCTAATTGTTAGGATTTTTGGAAAATTTTCCCTAAGTTTTAGGATTTTTGAAAAAATTTTCTCTAAATTTTATTATTTTTGAAAAAATTTCTCCTAATTTTTAAGATTTTTAAAAAAAAATTTCCCTAATTTTTAGGAATTTTGAAAAATTTAACCTAATTTTTAGGATTTTTGAAAAAATTTTCCTAAATTTTTAGGATTTTTGAAAAAATTACCTTTAGTTTTCATGACACCATCCCTATGTTTTTCTAAACAAAATTTTTATATTTTTCCAAAAAAATAAATAAATAAAAAATTCTTCCCACCAATGTTTATGTTTTATCCCAAAAAACAAAAATAAAAAAATCAACCCCTTTATTTTTGTGACTTCAACAAAAAATAAAAATGAAAAATCACCCCTTTATTTGTAAACCCCTTGTCATTGATTGTTACCATTAGCGACGACTGGCCTTGTAGGCGAAGAGACATCATTTCTGACGAATCTGGCTTGTCGTGGATAATTACCATTAGCAACGAATGCCTTAGTAGGCGAAGGTAGGTTATTACCGACGATTCTGTCATCGGTAAATGTTGATCTTTCGACGACGACACAAAATCGTCGCAGTAGATCTTCCCAGACTAGGGTTCCGCGACAAGTTAGCGACGAAATTGAAATCGTCGCAAAAGGTTTTGGGCGATGAATTTTGGGTTTACAGCGACGAATATTGTCGTCACTGTTGATGCTTTTTCTTGTAGTGTCCTCTGCACAGGTACCTAATCTAGTCTCTCAATCCAGTGCTCAGGTTTGTTCTTTTAAATGTGATCACATGTTCTATATGTTTAGTTCATTCAACAGATCCCAAGTATCGCATACAGTTATCACAGGTATCAAATATTGCATGAATCATATCACATCCATCATATCACAAGGGATCCTAGACATACATCTATGTTAAGTATAACATGCTTTGGTATTAAATGAAAAGGATAGGGAACCTACCGATGGACACTGGCGAGAGATGTGCTGGTCCGGCTCCCGGAGGAGAACGTCCGCAGCTACAGCATCAGTAGGTGGATCATAGTGCCTCATCCCGCCTAGAACCAAGCGGTGAGGTGCTGGGGCATAGGTGTGTGAGTCAAAAGGCGCAGGATGACCCTCTCTAGCATGCAGATCAAGAAAATCGGCCATCTCAGCCTCAACAGCATCATCTGCAGCTGCCTGTGCCTCGGCAGCTACTTGTGCCTCCTCAATAGCATAGTAAGAGGCATACTCCACCTCAAAAGTAAGTGTGTCCATTACAGCAGAGGGCTGTGTGGTGGTAACCCCACTAGCGGGGAGGCTAGTTGTTGTGCCTCCAAAAGTCCCCATGGTGGAGCTCTCACCCGCGGAGGCACCCCGTATAGCTCCTTCAATGTCATCGAGATGTCTGTGTCATGCCATTGTCAAGAAAAGCAAGGGAAAAGGTATAAAAGATTGCACAGAGCAAGGAGGAAGTTTGAGAGGATTTAAAAGAGTAAGGGAGCTAGAGAGAGTGAGAATGAGAGAAGTGACTTCACCCGCGCGCCTATGGAGGACATATACACGTCCCATTATGGCGGTCGCCATGTCGCATGTTGGCGACCTCTAGGTTTGTGAAACGTCACACGGAGACCATTGTGTTGAAAGGGTTTCCATATGGCAACCACCATGTGAGAGGGGTTTGGTCTTGACAACCGCTAACATATCAACGGTCATGTCATGTTCTTGGGGTTCGAACCTGGCGATCGCTGACTCTAAAGTTCGTGGCCCTATTAGAGTATCATCATTACATTTTTGGGATTTTGATAAGGGGTTGTTTGGGTATTTTATATTTGCTTTTATGTATTTTGTGATTTGAGTGGTGTGTATGTGTGTGTGTTTGCTTTGTTTGGTTTTGTTTAAATAAATATTAGTTTTCATTAGTAAGTTTTTAAATTTTGTGTGTGTTTTTCTTAAAATGATTTTAAATCTTGGGGTATTTTTTAAAAATAATCTTGTTTTGTGTTTTTGTTTTGTGGTATGTTCTTCCGATAAATTTAGTTTTAAAGTCTTGACTTGATTTTTTAATTACTTTTATCTTGCGCCTCGTTCCGAATTATTAGGTATTGACTTGACCTATTAATTCATGATTTTCTCCCAATAAATTAAATTTTAAAAGTCTTGACTCGACTTTTTTTTAATTATTTTTATCATGCGCTTTCATTTTCAGGTCTTAACTCGACTTACTAATTTGTGATTATCACTCCCGGTGAAAATAGTTTTAAGCCTTAACTCGGCTTTTAGTTATCCTATGCTTCGTTCCGAGTTTTTAGGTCTTGACTCGACCTAATTAATTCATTGTTGCTTTCTCGATTAAGATAATTTCTAGAATTGACTCGATACTTTTAACTATTTTATCCCCAGCCGAGTTCTTAGATCATGACTCGATCTTTGACTTGTTTGTTTGTGCTCTCTTTAGATCTTAACTCGATCTTTAAGAATTTGTTTGATCATACCAATATCTGCATCATGTTAGCATCTTGCATTTATGTTTTTATCCCATGAACTACATTTTGGTCTGATCCCTAGCAAAGGGGTACGTAGGCAGATCGATGAAAATTCGAGTATAACCAACATCATATGCATGCTTGTGTGTTTGTGGCCTAAGATTGACAGTTCAGTCAAATAGTTGTTGTCTCTGGATCTTTAATATAACTTGCATCACGCGTTGCTAAGCAAGTTATATCAAAGAGAGGCAACTGTAGACACCCCAATTTGATCTCGTCGAATCTTAGGTTGATCCAGGTAAATCTGATGATGAAAACAATTGAAACGGTGCTTCAGTATGATCCTCAAGAAATGATCCAAGCTCGGTATTTGAACCCAATGATCAAAACCTTTAAACCAGTGAAATCATTATTGAACTGCCATGTTAGAACCTAGGAGTCGCCATGTTCATTGTGGCGCCAGCTATTAGAATCTCTTGAAAACCCTAATCAGAAGCAGCGACCAGCACACTGAACCTTGGGGTCGCCAACTCCATTGTGGCGACCACTAATAGAACCTCTGGAAAATTGCACTTTTTGTGGTGAACGCCATATCCATACTGGCGACCACCAACTCCAAATGGCCTAACGTGTCTCAAAACGTGTCAGCAATTCATTGGTTGAAGAATTTTATAAATACCATACCCCCTGGTACATTTTCAGGATAGAATTTTAGTGAGAGAAGCTCTACCAAAGCATCGAGAGAGTACGATCCCCGACGCCGAAACCCTGCTAGAGTACTAAGAGCCGGACCTCTAACATCGATATTGGAATCCTAACTTGGATTGGATCATCACTTGAAGATTGGATTGCTGATCTGTTGGAGGCAATACTGCCAAGATCATTGTTTTTACAAACGATTTTCAGTAAAAAAATTAACTAGACGGGCAAACGCCGAAACGGGCTCTAAATAAATTTTTTTTTACGAAGAACGGTCAAAATAAAACCCGTGCAACCCAAAGTAATTTAGATGAATATCTTTTGTCGATCTATTCTTCAACTACGATTTGATTCTGAGTTGAAACTTCAGTCAGAACTTCTACCATATTCCCTTATGCGATCCTCGAACGTAGTGTGGGCTACAGACTATCGAGAACTCGTATTGGCAGAACCCCGATATCTTTAGTCTTGAAAGACAAAATATAATATATCAATAATATATGAGATGATATCAAACTGGTTCAGCCTACCCACATATATATAGGGCTACAGTAGGGACCTGGGGAGTAATTATGAATAAGACTTTTAATAAAATACAGATACCTACTAGTAGTTTCTGTAATTATGGAAAGACACAGCGGTTTCTGCAATTTTCATAAAATACTGAATTATAGTTCACACCACTAAAGAACTATAATTGTACTCTGGCTCATAATCTCAAAACTTTCTTGCATTGAGCTCCTGTTATTAAATGCTTACCATTTCTCCCCACGTTAAGATTCTCGATATCCATCAATTAAATTTAATTATTGAAAATTTAATTTAATTGACATCTTGATATTTCTTAAGTCCTTTCGCTTAACTTATTTGACCGCCGGATAATTAAATCCACCTGCAAGGTTTGGCCCGGTCAAAACTTATAAGCATCCTTAAGGGGATATCGTCAATCCCGATCTATCGAGGTGTGAATTTCGTCAATAATTAATATTTTCTATATAAATAATACTGCTATCTAACTCACCGGGAATATAAAGTCATATAAGATCGCACCCTCTAATGAATCAAAATAACGATTATTAAATATATACAAATCAATAATTATTTCAAGATTAAGAGGATAAGCACTATTCACAATAAACTTGTGGTGTGAATTAATTTATATAATCAATATAAAATTAATTACCTCAAATGTTCCGTTCAATACACACAAAGTGTACTAGTACAGAGACTCGAAATAATAGACGACGCTATTATCTGTTCTCCATAACCAAGAGAAGTCTACTAAAACTCTGTGCTATGATTGTACCGATGGTATGTTCATTTTCATCTAAACTGTGAACATAAAACTTATATTCTGCAAGAATCTAAAATCTGATCTTCTGTGTACACACCAGATTAAATACTATACAGAATATTGGACATCCATGCATATCAAAAAATGATACACATACATTGCTCATAAAGATTCTCATAAAATAAAAAATTAATTTTATTAAAATTAAAATTAAATACTAAAAACATAGTTTTTAGTATACTAACCCTAACAATCTCTCACTTATACTCAAAATCATGCTGCTATACATCTAACTCCCATGCCCTCTACATGACTATCAAAAGTCTTAGCCGGTAAGTTCTTTGTAAAGGATCTGCAAGGTTGTCTCCTGATGTAAGCTCTATGTCTGACTAAAAATCTGAGTCTGTGTATCCCAAAAGTACTAGACTATCTGCCTGATAAACCAACATATAATTCTTAGTCCTTTTCAGACACTGATTATATTCTTTACCATAGTCCAATACTCCTGCCTTGGATTAGATGACATTTGCTAACCATGCCAAATGGCAAAACAGATGTCGGGTCTAGTGCAAAGCATAGCATACATGAGGCTTCCTACTGTCGAAGCATAAGGAACTGCCTTCATCCTTTCTATCTCATCAGGTGTCTTAGGACATTGATCATTGGATAGAGTGATTCCATGTTTGAAAAGGAGAAATCCTTTCTTGGAATCCTGCATGCTAAAATGAGCAAGGATATCATTGATATACTTTACTTGTGAGAACCCCAACATCCTTTGTTTTCGATCTCGCACAAGCTTGATCCTAAAGATATGACTGGCTTCTCGTAAGTCCTTCATATCGAACTGTCCAGATAACAATACTTTAACCGTAGATAATGCCCCCACATCGTTTTCGATGACTAAGATATCGTCTACATAAAGTACTATGAAGATCACCACGCTTTCGTCACGCTTCTTGTGCACACAGGACTCATCCGGACTTTGATCAAAATAATAAGATTTTATAGCTTGATCAAGTCGAGTGTTCCAAAACCTCGATGCCTGCTTAAGTCCATAAATAAATCTTTTAAGCTTACACAACATGTGTTCCTGGCCCTTTGCAATGAATCCATCTGACTGTTTCATATAGATACACTCGTCAAAACTTCCGTTAAGGAAAGCTGTCTTGACGTCCATTTGCCAGATTTCGTAATCGAAATGTGCGGCAATGAATAAGAGAATCCGGATAGACTTAAGCATAGCTATCGGCGAAAAAGTTTTCCTCATAGTCGATCTCTTCTTTCTAAGTGAACCCTTTAGCAACAAGCCTAGCTTTGAAGATTTTAACATTCCCATCTACTCCTCTCTTCTTCTTGTAGATCTACTTGCATCCAATGGGTTTTATCTCTTTGGGTGGTTCTACAAGTTCCCAGACCTGATTAGAATACATAAATTCCATCTCTGAATTCATAAACCTTTGCCAAATATCTACATCTTTATCTTGTAGTACTTCATTGTAGTTACAAGGCTCGATATCTAGTTCTGCCGAGATCCTGTCAAAAGACTCTCCCAAGAATATATACCGGTCAGGTTGATGAATAACCCTCCCACTACGACGAGGCACTA
>JAUMHN010420905.1:0-13278 GCA_032360265.1 Heliamphora ciliata
TTAAGTATAATCTCCTTAGTATTAGTCAATTATGCGATAAAGGTTATAGTGTACAATTTCTGCATGACACATGTGTTGTTGAAAACAAAGAAAGTAATAAAGTTTTATTTGTTGCAAAAAGATTTGAAAATATTTATACTATCGATTTTGAAAATCTAAATTCTCAAAATGTTCAATATTTTTCTGCTGTAAATGAAACTAGTTGGTTATGGCATAGGAGGCTAGGTCATGCTAGCATGGATCTTCTATCCAAATTTGTCAAGAAAGATTTGGTTAAAGGCTTGCCTAAGACTAAATTTATTAAAAAAAAAGTTTGTAATGCTTGCCAATTTGGTAAGCTGGCCAAAACGAGTTTCAAAAGGAAACAAGAAATGTCTACAAATAGGCCTCTACAATTACTTCATCTTGATTTGTTTGGTCCTATGAAAGCCCAAAGTCTTGGAGGGAAAGCATTCTGTTTTGTTATTATTGATGATTTTTCACGAAATACATGAGTTTTATTTCTTACAACCAAAGATGAAGTATGTCATGTGTTGGCTAAGCTTTGTAAGAAAATTTAAAATGAAAAGGGCTATTCTATTCTACACATTCGTAGTGATAGAGGAGGAGAGTTTAAAAATAAAGATGTAAAAAATTTTTGTGACCAAAATAGAATTTCTCATAATTTTTTTGCACCTCGAACTCCTCAACAAAATGTGATTGTTGAGAGAAAAAATCGATCCATACAAGAAATGGCACGAACAATGTTAAATGAACATAAAATTCCTAAATATTTTTGTGCCGAGGCAGTAAATATTGCTTGCTATGTCATGAACCGAGTTTTTATAAGATATCACTTAAACAAAACTCCTTATGAGCTATGGAATGGTAGAAAGCCCAATATTTCTTATTTTCATGTCTTTAGTTGTAATTGCTTTATTTTAAATGATAAAGATTATTTGGGAAAATTCGAATCTAAATTTGATGAAGGAATTTTTCTAAGGTATGCTATAAATAGTAAAGCTTATAGAGTATATAATAAAAGAACTATGAAATTAGTAGAATCCATTCATATAACATTTGATGAGGCTAACCTTTTTCTTTTAAGATTCCAGATGATGATGATTTAGATATAAATAAAGGAATGGAAGAATTGCAAATCAAGGAAGATAAAGGCAAAAGCATAGAGATTCATGAGTCTAAAATTCAAGATGAACATAAAGACCTACCAAAAGAATGGAATACAGTGAAGAATCACCCCAAGGATCAAATCATAGGTGAACCTTCACGAGGTGTAAGTACTCGATCATCTTTTAAAAATATTTGTGATCATCTTGCTTTTCTTTCACAACAAGAACCTAAAAATATAAACGATGCAATAGAAGTTATATCTTGAATAATACCCATGCAAGAAGAACTAAACCAACTTAAAAGAAATAAAGTTTAGAGTTTAGTTCCTAGGCCTAAAGATCATACAATAATTGGAACAAAATGGGTATATAGAAATAAAAAGGTTGAAAATGGTATTGTAGTCTATAACAAGGCTAAGCTAGTTGCACAAGGCTATAATCAAGAAGAAGAAATTGACTTTGAAGAAACTTATGCACCTGTAGCTAGGATGGTAGTCATTTGCATGTTATTAGCATATGCATCCTATAAAAACTTTAAACTTTTTCAAATGGATATAAAAAGTGCTTTCTTAAATGGGTTCATAAATGAGGAAGTATATGTTGAACAACCACCTAATTTTGAAGATTATCACTATCCAAATCATGTCTTTAAACTAACAAAAGCATTGTATGGATTAAAACAAGCTCCTCGAGCTAGATATGATAGACTAAGTAACTTTTTGGTAGAAAATGGATTTGCAAGAGGAAAGATTGACACAACTTTATTCATAAAAAAAAACAAAGAAGATATGCTCATTGTACAAATATACGTAGATGATATTATGTTTGGTGCTACTAATGAAAATCTATGCAAGGAATTTTCTCTATGTATGCTAAACAAGTTCGAGATGAGCATGATGGGGGAGCTCACATTCTTTCTTGGATTAAAAATCAAACAAGTAAGGAATGGAACCTTTATCAACCAATCAAAATATGTATGTGAACTGCTCAAGCGCTTCCACATGGAGGACGAAAAAGTTTTGGGAACTCCAATGAGTTCCTCAACTAAACTTGACAAAGACGAGCAAGGGAAGCTAGTAGACACTAAGCTCCACCGAGGTATGATTGGTAGCTTACTTTATTTAACTGCAAGTAGACCAGATATACTGTTTAGTGTATGTATGTGTGCACGATATCAACCAAGTCCTAAAGAATCACACTTGATTACTATAAAAAGAATCTTAAGATACTTAATTAGCACCAAAGATATAGGCTTATGGTATCTTAAATATACTTCTTTTGAAATGATTAGTTATTCAGATGCAGATTTTGCTGGTTGCACAATTGACCATAAAAGCACTAGTGACACATGTCATTTCTTAGGAAGATCACTTGTCTCTTGGTTTTTAAAGAAAAAAAATTCTGTAGCCTTATCTACCGCCGAAGCCGAATATGTGGCTGCTGGTAGTTGTTGTGTACAAATTTTATATATGAAACAACAATTTCAAGATTTTAAATTAAATTATGATGTAGTGTCAATTAAATGCAATAATACAAGTGCAATAAATATTTTTAAAAATCTAATTTTGCATTCACGAACAAAGCATATTGAGATAAGACATCATTTCCTTCGTGATCATGTTAAAAAAGGTGACATCTTTTTAGAATTTGTGAGCACTAGTAAATAATGGGCGAACATTTTTACTAAACCTCTTAATGAGGATCGATTCATTATAATTAGACGGGAATTGGGTCTTATGCATGCTCGTGAAGTTGTATAAAAATATTCTTTATTAAGAATTGTGTTAAAAGATATTTTGAGCCCCCTTTACATCAGGCATTTGTTGAAAGAAAACTAGAAATTCTGTTAAAGCACTGTCCAGTCGACTGAGTCCCATTTTCTAGTCGACTGAACCATTTTTATTAAGTCCAGTCGACTAAATATACCACTCCAATCGACTGAACCGTCAGGGATTTCAAAAAATTGGGAAGCCGAACTGCATTTAAATACTATAATTTCATTTCCAACTCTCGGCTTCTCTCTCTTAGGGCACAAAAATACCTAGTTTTGGATTGAAAAGGGTTTTTCCTCAACTTCCACTCTCCCACAACCATTCTCCCACATTTCTTTCTCTCAATCCCTCACTCATGGGACCTAGGGTTAGAGGAGGAAAGGGCAAATCACTTGCTCGAGACGATCAAATCGGTGAAAATGACCAATGGCTCAACTCGAGTCGTACCGAAGTTCTCTACAGGCATCAACTCCAATCTCTCGATCCCATTTTTCGTAAAATCCTCAACATGCGCTTCTTGGATGCAAATTTTTCTCATGTTATACGTCTTTTCTCTAAAATTGGATGGGGACCATACATATTCTTTCATCCCAAAGGTGTCTATCCCCAAATCACTCGCCTATTTTATGTCAATCTCTCTTAAGAACTTAACCCAAATCCAAATGATTGTAACACTCACTTCTCTACTTATCTCTATGGAAAAACATACAAATTTTCTGATACAGACATAGAAAATCTTTTTGGAATGGGTCGAGGAGACTTTATTTGTCCCAAAATTTCATCTCAATCATGGATCATGGCACAAGAATTTACTCCCGAAATATTTTTACCCATGATCATGACTGAACCCCCTCTAAATTTTGTCTTCACCCCATCTTACTACCAACTCACACTTGAGGCCAAAATTTTACATCTTATCATTACATACAATGTGAGACCCAGACCCATCTCTTTTTGAGATATTTTTATATATGTTCTTTTCAGTATATGTAT
The DNA here is from genome assembly GCA_032360265.1 of Heliamphora ciliata. Lineage (NCBI taxonomy): Eukaryota > Viridiplantae > Streptophyta > Magnoliopsida > Ericales > Sarraceniaceae > Heliamphora > Heliamphora ciliata. The sequence continues at coordinate 3,875 of JAUMHN010420905.1, forward strand.
CTCCTTGGTGTATGGTTTTTGTTTCAAGTTGTAGAACAGCATGTTTTGTATAGGTGTTATACGTGTTATGCATGCGGGGGTTCAGCTTAGTTGCCTTGCACGGTTTTTCTCCCAGCGACAACTGCTCGAGTGGTGGGAGCGCGCTCGAGCGGGCTGGTGGCAGAGTGTTGGTCCGTGAGGTGACCGCTCGAGCGATGGTTTGACAGAGATGTATATCGGCAAGGGTCCGCTCGAGTGGTGGTGTCCTGGCTCAAATTTTTATAAAGTCTGGCAGCCTAGATTTTTTGACCAAAACTATCTTTTTCAAGCATATCTCTTTCTCTACACCTTTTCTCTACCTTCTCTCTAGCTTTCGGGAGGGCCCGGGCATAGTTTTTCACGGTCAGATAGCAGATCCTTGCTGTCGGCAATGTGAGCTTCATATCCATCCGGACGGATTCTCGTTCTGACGAGGTTGGATTTTGAGACGTCGAGCTTTTAGCTCTTCGAGGTAGGATCCTAGACTTACTGCCGTTAAAATTGTGTTATATGTAATTATATGTGTTTTTACCGGGTAGAAAATGCATGATTTGTGGTTTTTCATGTTCAAACCTTGGTTTTGGATAAAAGTGGGTTTTACGTCTTTTCTCGATTTTATACATGATCTGAATGTGTTGAGATCTGTGATTTTCAAAAAGAGATTTGAAAACAGGGTATTTTTATGAAAAATATATTTGTGGAGATTTGGAGCAAACCCTTGGGGTTGAGTCTCAGTTTTGTTAGAAATCTGTTGCTACATGCTTGTAAATCTCCATGTGGATGGATTAGACCTCTTTTATACATGCGTTGTAGAACTGTTTTACAGGCTTTCGTAGTTGAGCTACGGTTGAATTTTTAAATATTTTCCATAGATGTACCGTGACAGTGGGTATATGGATGTGGGCTTACATTGCTCCTCGATAGAAGTCCAAAAATGTGCACAGCGTAGGTGCTCTGTACCTTCGGGTTAATCCCCATAAATTGAGTCGATTGCCTCCGTGAATGGCAATATGTGGGTTCTTTGAACCCTCGGGTTTTGAGCCTATAAATTAAGCAGTAGGTGCTTTGTACCTTCGGGCTAATCCTGTAAATTAAGCCGGTTGCCTCCGTCAATGGCGTCGTTGTCGTAACTCCGTATAGAACTTGTCGTTACCGTGCAAGCCTTAAGTGGTGACTAGGGTAATGGGCAGGAGTCTATAGTTGTTGTCTTTGTTTGTGTGGCAGAGTCGGTACATAGGATTACATTTTATCTCTTTCTTCTCGGCTGTGTGACCCGAGTGGAGAATACTATTTTATTACTGCTTTTCCTTAACTGTGGCATGATATCTGTGAGGATGATATGCATAGTTTCAAGGATAGAAAATTGATGGTTTTTTAGAGAAAAACCTTTAGCTCCTATGATTGAGCTTATGTGTGTATGATTGCATAGCCTGCTTTTATAGCTTTACTGTCTATTTTCTATTGGGTTTCGGCTCACTGTGTGGAATTTTTGCTACAAAAACCTTTTTCAGGTGAGCATGTGGAGTTGACCTAGATTTTTGTGGTGGCGGAAGACTAGCTGTAGTTTTTCTATTTTGGCATGTACTTTTACATGTGATGCCTGTTTCAGAAGGCGAGTTTTGTAGGCCTTGGGGCGATATACTTATTCATGTATGAGATTGCATGTTTTCAGTTTATGAGAGTTGAACTGTGGGAATTTTATCCAAATGTTAAATATTTCTGAGTTGATGGTTTTCCAACTGTAAACCCTATTTTCATCTGCTTTTGCATCTGCTTTGGGTTTGAAACCAGACTTGTTGGGTAGTATTTTGAGCGTGGAGACCCCAGTCAGTGGGAGTGTGATGTTGAGTCTTATTTGTAGATCCTGTGTGTTGGAGGTCGCCGATCGTTGTTTAGAGTTTGACTTTATCATTCTAGACATGACCATGTTTGATGTCATCCTAGGGATGGATTGGCTGACCACCTATCATACCTTTATCGATTGCGATCGATGGAGGGTAACGATTTGTTCACCGGCTGGAGATTGTTTTTGCTTTGTGGGAGACTGGGATGAGGGTCTGATGTCTTTGCCAAGCGCTGTGCAGAACTAAGGCAATCCGGGTTTCCTCTTTTCATCTCTCATGTTGGATGAGGAGGTTAGAGTTCGAGGAGAGTTACCTCTGTTGGTCTGCGACTATCCAGATGTCTTCCCTGAAGATCTATTTGAGTTACCACCAACCCGCGAGGTAGAGTTCTCTATTGATCTAGTTCCCAGAGCTGCTCTCATATCTATACCGTCCTATCATTTTGCTGACGAACGCACCAGTGACGTTTATGGGTTTGATGAACCAGATCTTCCATCCTTATCTAGACAATTTTGTAGTGGTGTTTATGGATGATATACTTATATATTCACCCACGAGGGAGGCGCACGAGGAACAGCTGCGGATCGTGCTACAGACTTTGAGAGAGCATCGCTTATATGCGGAGTTCGAGAAGTGCGAGTTCTGGATGTCTGAGGTGAGGTTTCTTGGACATGTAGTGTCGACAGACGGAGTAGCTGTAGATTCGTCGAAGACTAATGCTGTGACAGGTTGGGAGCGACCGAAGAGTATCTTTGAGATTTGCAGTTTTCTGGGTCTGGCAGGCTACTATCGGCGGTTCGTGAGGGATTTTGTGAGACTTGCTGCACCGATGATGCGTCTGACGTGGAAGGGAGTTGTGTTTGTTTGGAGTGAGTCCTGTGAGTCAGCATTCCAAGAGATGAAGACGAGGTTGACTAGCGCGCCAGTGTTGATTATCCCAGAGCGAGGCTTGGGGTATACAGTGTAATGTGATGCATCACACGACGGTTTAGGCAGTGTTCCGATGCAGGGAGGTAAGGTTGTGGCCTATGGTTCTCGACAGTTGAAGACGCATGAGAAGAACTACCCGACTCACGATCTGGAGTTGGCAGCCGTGGTCTTTGCCTTGAAGACATGGCGTCACTATCTTTATAGTGAGCATTTTGAGGTTTTCTTTGATCACATGAGCTTAAAATACTTATTTTCGCAGAAGGACTTGAACTTGCGCCAACGACGATGGATGGAGTTGTTAGAGGATTACGATTTTTTTTTACAGTATCATCCAGGGAAGGCCAATGTTGTAGCTAATGCGCTCAGTAGGAGATCTCATAATTCGTTAGTTTCCATAGCTATACGGGAATGGGACATGCTTGGAGAGGTCGATGAGTTTGATCTGTGTCTTGGAGAGACAACGACGAGTGCCACCTTATTTTCAGTGGTTTTGCAGCCTGCATTGATTGCACGAGTGTTAGAGATTTAGCAGACGGATCAGGAGGCTCAGACGATACGAGACCGTGTTGCAAATGGAGAGGATACAGTAGGATGGGTTGTGGGTTCAAACCAGAGTGTGAGATTGGTTGGGAGGTTGTTTGTTCCTGAGTCATACAGTGTGGATATACTACAAGAGTGTCATCATTCTCGCCATACTGTGCATCCAGGAGAAACGAAGATGTATCATGATCTACGTCGTCAGTTCTGTTGAACGAGAATAAAGAGAGATGTGATCCAGTTTGTTTCTCGATGCCTTACCTGTCGAAGGTGAAGGCGGAACACCAGAGGCCAGCGGGCTTGTTACATCCATTGTCGATATCAGAGTGGAAGTGGGAGAACGTCACGATGGACTTTGTGTCAGGACTTCCTCGATCACCTAGAGAACACGATGCCGTATGGGTTATAGTTGATAAGTTGACGAAGTCTGCACATTTTCTCCCCATCCGCATGAAGGATTCAGTACACCAACTAAGTAGGTTGTATGTCAGAGAGATAGTCCGGTTGGATGGAGTGCGAGTGTCTATTGTTTCTGACCGAGATTCGCATTCTACGTCACACTTTTGGCAGAGTCTTCAGGAGGCTTTGGGGACGAACTTGATGTTCAGTACTGCTTTTCACCCCCTGACCGATGGTCAGTCAGAGAGGACCATGCAGATTCTAGAGAATATGTTGAGAGCATACGTACTTTATTTCAGAGGTTCTTGGGAGGATCATCTACCGCTAGCAGAGTTTGCATACAACAATAGCTATCAGTCTAGTATAGGAATGGCACCGTATGAGGCTTTGTGTGGTAGACCGTGTAGGTCACCAGTGTGTTGGACAGATGTGGGAGAGACCACAGTCTTAGGACCCGACTTGGTGCGGGAGACGACGGAGAAGATTGCAGTGATTCGCCAGCGTTTAGTGATAGCGCAGAGCCGTCAGAAGAGTTATGCAGATCAGAGGAGGAGACCGTTGGAGTTTGTAGTGAGAGATCATGTGTTCTTGAAGGTCTCGCCACGTAGAGGTTTGATGAGGTTTGGTTGTAACGGGAAGCTATTACCGCATTTCATTGGACCATTTGAAATCCTTGACAGGGTTGGAGAGGTTGCATATCGTTTAGCTTTGCCACCTCCATTTGCATATGTGCATAACATATTCCATGTTTCTATGCTTCGGAGATACGAGCCTGATCCTTCACATGTGCTTGATTGGGCAGAGCTACGAGTTGATACAGATGCCAGTTATGAGGAGCGTCCAGTAAAGATTCTTGATACGAAGGAGCAAGTGTTGAGAGGCAGAACAATTGCCTATGTCAAGGTCCTTTGGCATCATCACGGGGTTGAAGAAGCGACGTAGGAGCTTGAGTCTAGAATGCGTGTTAGATATCCGGATATGTTTACCTCGTGACCTTGTAGCAAATTTTGGGAGCAAAATTCCTTAAGGGGGGAGAGTTGTGAAACCCGGACCCATCTCTTTTTGAGATATTTTTATATATGTTCCTTTCAGTATATGTATCTCCTTGGTGATTGGTTAATGTTTCAAGTTGTAGAACATCATGTTTTGTATAGGTGTTATACGTGTTATGCATGCGGGGGTTCGGCTTGGTTTCCTTGCACGGTTTTTCTCCCAGCAACGACTGCTCAAGCGGTGGGAGCGCGCTCGAGCGGGCTGGTGGAAGAGTGTTGGTTCGAGAGGTGACCGCTCGAGCGGTGGTTGGGCGCTCGAGCGGTGGTTTGGCAGAGATGTATGTCGGCAAGGGTTCGCTTGACCGGTGGTTGGGTGCTTGAGCGGTGGTGTCCTGGCGCGAATTTTTATAAAGTCTAGCAGCCTAGATTTTTGGAGCAAAAATCTCTTTTTCAAGCATATCTCTTTCTCTACACTTTTTCTTTGCCTTCTCTCTAGCTTTTGGGAGGGCCCGGGCTTAGTTTTTCACAGTCGGATAGCAGATCCTTGTTGTCGGCGACGTGGGCTTCATATCCATCCAGACGGATTCTCGTTTTGACGAGGTTGGATTTTGAGATGTCGAGCTTTTAGCTCTCCGAGGTAGGATCCTAGACTTACTGTTGTTAAAAGGGTGTTATATGTAATTATATGTGTTTTCACGTGATAGAAAATGCATGATTTGTGGGTTTTCATGTTCAAACCTTGGTTTTGGGTAAAAGTTGATTTTATGCCTTTTCTTGGTTTTATACATGATCCGGATGTGTTGAGATTCGTGATTTTCAAAAGGAGATTTGAAAACGGGGTGTTTTTATGAAAAACATGTTCGTGGAGGTTTGGAGCTAACCCTTGGGGTTCAGTCTTAATTTTGTTAGAAATCTATTGCTACATGCTTGTAGATCTCCATGTGGATGGATTTGATCTCTTTTATACATGCAATGTAGAACTGTTTTACGGGTTTTTGTAGTTGAGCTACAATTGGGTTTTTAAATGTTTTTCATAGATGTACCGTGACAGTAGGTATGTGAATGTGGGCTTACATTGCTCCTCGATGGAAGTCTGAAAACGTGCACAGCGTAGGTGCTTTGTACCTTCGGGTTAATCCCCGTAAATTGAGTCGGTTGCCTCCGTGAATGGCAATATGTGGGTGCTTTGGACCCTCGAGTTTTGGGCCTGTAAATTAAGTAGTAGGTGCTTTGTACCTTTGGGCTAGTCCTGTAAATTAAGCCGGTTGCCTCCGTCAATAGCTTCGTTGTCATAACTCCGTATAGAACTTGTCGTTACCGAGCAGGCCTTAAGTGGTGACTAGGGTAATGGACAGAAGTTTATAATTGTTACCTTTTTCTATGTGGCTGAGTCGGTACATAGGATTACATTTTATCTCTTTCTCCTCGACTGTATGACCTGAGTGGAGAATACTGTTTTGTTACTGCTTTCCCTTAACTATGGCATGATCTCTGTGAGGATGATATGCATAGTTTCAAGGATGGAAAACTAATGGTTTTTGAGAGGAAAACCTTTAGCTCCTGTGAGTGAGCTTATGTGTGTATGATTGCATAGCCTGCTTTATAGCTTTACTGTCTATTTTCTATTGGGCTTTGGCTCACAGTGTGGAATTTTTGCTATAAAAACCTTTTTCAGGTGAGCATGTGGAGTTGACCTAGATTCTTGTGGTGGCAAAAGACTAGCTGTAATTTTCCTGTTTTGGCATGTACTTTTACATGTGATGCCTGTTTCAGAGGGCGAGTTTTGTACGCCTTGGGGCAATATACTTATTTATGTATGAGATTGCATGTTTTCAGTTTATGAGAGTTGAACTGTGAAAATTTTATCCAAATGTTAAATATTTTTGAGTTGATGGTTTTCCAACTGTAAATTCTATTTTCATAGAAGGAGTTTGAGTGGGCTTTCGCGTGACCTTGGTGTTTGGGGCGTGACATACAACATATTGCCTCGTAGTGGATCTCGCACTTATATTTCCTATCTTGATTGCTTCATTTTATGGTGCATTTACATGAAAAAATTCCTCGACCTTCAATCTCTCATATGTCAATGGATGCTTTCGAAAGAAAGTACCAAAAGACATACTCTTCCTTATGGAGGTTTTCTCACACCTCTTTTTGAGTCTTTTGGTTTTTCCCCATCTCCTTCCAATTTTACTCCACCCAAAAACTCTAACTTTCTTACCGCCACCACTTTAAAGCAAATGGGTTATGGTTTACAAAATGGACAATGGCTACCCAAAAATCCTAGGCAAGCTCCTCAAGTAGTGCAAGATCGTGAAGGTGAAGAGGATGAGGATGCAGCCTATGCACAGGCCGATGCACCTTCTCCTCATGCTCCATCAGTACTTTCATCTGCTTCTACCACCGCTGATGACACTACTCTTGTCACACGCTCTTTTTTAAAGAAACAGGTCAAATCCTTTTCCAAAAGTGTTGATAAAAAGCTTGCTAGAATCAGCTCCCGCCTCACTCGCATCGAGGATGCCCTAGGCATTCATCCCTATGACGCTACTTCACCTAAGGATGATGGTGATGGCGATGACGACGAGGTTCCCTCTAGCTCCACTTCTTTTTTATCATGACAAAATAGGGGAGAACCAAGTGAGAAAAAAGGAAGGAAAGCATCTTTATCTTCTTAATTATCTTTTGGAGAGCATTATTTTGGATCATGTACTTATGCTACTCTTATACTCTTAGTTTTTTTAATATTATTTATCTTATGATCATGCTTGGATATTATTAATGGATGGTATTATGTTTATGAATGGTTTACCATATAATTGATATTGGATATTTGAATGGATATATGCATATTACTAATTCAATCTTATATTCAAATGAATGATTGAAAAGGGCTTAACATTTGAAAAGATCCTTCAAAATGGGAAAATATTTTTTGGAACAAGTCGTATGAATGAAATGAAATTCAATATCTTCACAATTATGCATATTGAAAGGGGGAGTTATTCAACTCTCAAATATCATTATTTCATGCTTATTGATAGGGAGAGATTTATCTAAGCTTTCCTACATTATTTTGCTCAATGTTTGTCATAATAAAAAATAGGGAGATTGTTGGCCTAACAAGGCTTCAATAACTGATTTTGATGATAACAAACCTATGTATCTAATTGTGCAAATTGAGATTATTTATAGAAAATATATGCTTAGCACAATTCAAGATACAAATTGAAAGCCATGAAGCATAATTTCAAATCAAACTCTTTGGCGACAAGGTTTTGGAACAAATGCAAGAGTTGAGATATTGAAGGATTGAAGAACAAATTGAAAATTTTATTTTTAGGATTTATGTACATTTACAAATCTCATGAATATTACCTTTGAAGCTCATAGGATTTCTAAAAGTCTTAAAAATATTTTTCAAAACAAAAAGTGATCAAAATATTTTGAAAACATAAAAATCTAAATTTTTAAGTGTCCAGTCGACTGAGGCTTTATATCCAAGCGACTCATTGAACTGCCAAATATGTATTTTCATATCTAAAACAGTTCAGTCAACTGACCCTTGAGGTCCAGTCGACTGAAGTCAAGTCCAGTCGACCGAACTAGTTAAAATTCAAATTTTTGCTGAAAACGGCTAGTTTGACATTACCGTATTTAGCTCAACGGCTTGTCTGATTTTGAGGCCTATAAATAGAGCCCTTGAGCACTTGTTTCATTCACTCAAAGCCTCTCAATCATTCTCTCATATACACTCTTTTAGTGCTTCAAATTCTTGAGTTTTTCATTCATATTTTTGAGAGAAAAGAAATACTAGATTTTTCTTTGAGCTTCATTGTTATATTCCATTGAGAAGTGAGTTAGTGTTTCATTGTTTGTACTCATCTGCTCATTGTAGGAGCAAATCCTTTGTAGACATTTCTCTTGTTGTTGCATTGTATTTGAGAAAGGCGTTTCTCAAAAGAGGCTAATCCGCCTACAGGGATTGGATTGCTTGAGAATGGTACATTCTCAAGAGAGGCCACTCCGCCTAGACTAAGGAGTGAGGCTCCTCCGCCTATTGAAGGAGAGGTAGTAAGAGATCCTCATAACGATTGGCTTGAGGCAAAGACGTAGGCCGTTGCGCCGAACTTTGTAAAAATTGTGGCGTTCTTCTTCTTGCTTGCTCATTTATTTTATTTACTTTATTATATTGTTGATTGTCATTGCTTCACATACACTTGCATTTGAATCATTTATTTCATGCATCCTTTAATTTTTAAAACTAGAAAGTTTTGAATTCTGTCATTTCACTTTGCAAGAATATTGTCAAATTAAAATATTCTTGTATCTTAATTTAGAAGTCATATTTGAAAAGTATTAAACTTAAAAGTTGTACTTGTATTTTTAAACCAAGAAAAGTTGAATCTAGTTAAGAAGAATGTTTAAATATTGTGAATTTAAATTGAAGTACATTTACATTTTAATCTCCAAACGAAAAGGGCTTTAAATATTAACATCTTCATTTGCTCTTAAATCTTTTTGAATCTTTATTTTTTTTGTCAATTAAAAACTACTTGTGTTTTAATTTTTTTAACAAGAAGTCATACCTAAAAATATATTTGTCTACTAATACATCATGCTTATAAGTGAACTAAAAGTTATACTTGACTTCTTATACTTAAATAATTTTTTAAAAATCCAA